>JAMKQA010023137.1:0-12336 GCA_024699735.1 Posidonia australis
AAAAAAAGAAAGAAAGAAAAGAAAATAAATGGAGAGAATGAGGAGGAAGGAGAGGAAGGTTGAAGGGGAGGGAGGGGAGAGGAGAGAGTATTGAGATTTTTAGTGGACGTGAGAACAAATTTTATTGTAAGGGGAAAAGATTACAGCAAACTGTTGGGGTTAAATTTAGGGAATTTGAGCTGGGGTGGATTTGTATGGGCCCCACAGTTTAAGGTAAAACGGCCGAGGCAATGGGAAACGGTCCGGAGTTTGACACGTCCCATTTTGATCCAATTTACTTATATTATTATTAATTACAATCAATCCTTGCTAATTAATTTGAGACCCGTTGATTGGAAAAAAAAACATCTACTCCTAGGGTTTTAGACGACTTGAAATGCCTTTCTCTTCATGTTTTAGATTCATTCTCTCTAAAAAGGTGGTGTGGGTGTGTGTGTATATATATATACATATAATTTAAAATTCAAAAAACTAAACTAATCTAGTAACTAATTTGAAAATAGAATGATTATACACATTGTAAAAACTACCAACTCCTTTAATATCGACGTGATTGTACACTATCACTCCTTATTTTCAGAAACTTTGCCGTCATCCACGGAAGATCATTTCTTCCCTTTTACTATGAGAAACGGTAACATCCAAGACGAAGATTGTTTCTCCCTTTTCACTGTGAAATGCCTTTCTCTTCTTATTTTAAGTTCATTCTCTCTAGAAAGGTGGTGTGGGTGTATATATGTATGTATATATATATATACACACATACACACACAATTCAAATTGTAAAAAATTAAATTAAGTCAGTAACTAATTTGAAAATAGAATCATTATACACATTGCAAAAACTATCCACCCCTTTAATATCGACGTGACTGTATACTACTACTCCTCATTCTTGGAAACTTTGTCGTCATCTACGGAAGATCATTTCTCCTCTTTTATTGTGAGAAACTACAACGTCTAATCATAGATATATATATATATATATATATATATATGTCTTGCCTTACTTAAAAAAACTAGGGTCCTTAATCTCAATCATCCATTTTCATCTCAGTAATTACCATTTTAATGATAATAATTTAAAAGAATTTCATTAAATAAGGAGATAGGTACTGTAACTACTTTTTCCATTAGATCTACCATAAGATTCAAGTTCAGTGGTTAAGAGAATCAATGTCCTACTTATCTTAAGTAAGGATGAACCCTATCAAAAAATTAGTCTATATATATATATATATATGATAGATATCTGATACATTTTACCTCAAAAAACTCTTTAAATGAGGCTACATCTAGACTCTTCATCACATCTACGTGTATCTTAAGGCAAAACAATAAAAACTACATATAACTGTATTTCCCAAAAGTGGTATTACAACTTTCAATTCGAACTAGAAAAAGCAATTGCTATTCTCAATACAAGACAATCCAAAAACGATGCCATATTTATCACACATCTTATCATATGTAAAATGAAAGTGAAAATGAAACTACCCTCTTCTCCCACATGTTCCACTTCACTCTCTTGTTTCTCCTTTCAATCCTAACAAGACGAAGTCAATGGCGATGATAACATCTGCTTTTTCATTCTCCTCTAACAACAACAAATCACACGCGACGATAACAATGGATGGCAACATCAATTGAGTGACGAGGGAGACAGAGAAAGGCGGAAGTGATCGTACATTTGACAAAATTGATCCCAATATTAGTGAATAATACCCATCCCAACCTACACTTTCCTTTTTTGATGATATCTGATATCAATGAGTAATATCTTGATATATATATATATATGTGTATATATATATATATATATATTGCTTTTAACTACATTGTCATCATCCTTACTTTGGTTTTCTTTCGTATACGGAGTTCTATTTTTTTTTAAGGAAAGTTTTTTTTATTTATTTTACAGTTTGAAGGGGACAAATAGCAAAGTATTTGAAACAGTTTTCAAATTTTTTTAATGTTAAAGTTTCAGTCTAAAATAAGTTATTGCATAGTTGGCTTCTTTAAAAAATATTTTGTAGTAATATTTAATGTTTAACTTTTTAATGCAATAAAGGGAATTTTGTTTTAAAATAATCCAGTATAAACTAAGAAGGAAAAAAAATAACCTTTAGTTTTGAGATGTATATGTTTTTATTCTATTTAATCTAGACCTACCTCATTTGCTTACCATATGGAGAGTGTAGTTGAAAAACTAAGAAAGCAACTCCTATGTAAAGGCTAATACCAGTAATCACAAAAAACCAAAACAGATAAAATCAACTTTAGTTACAGTATTAAAAAAATATGTAAAAACTCAAACTGAAATGACAATAAATTTATGTTATGAGAAAAAAAGTGTGAGACAATTAACAAAATTTTCAACATCATATGACAATTGTATCTTAGGAAACTATTATACAATTATAACCGAAACTAAAACATAAATGATAAACTTAAGTTCTGATTACAGAAAAAATTAGTTTGTCTATCACCGTTTTTATCAATGGAGAAAATTACTTACAGTAATTTTTTTTCCATGAGAACATAGAGACCTTTTTAAAAAGTTATAGTTAAACTTTATATTTTGAATGACTATTTTTTTGAGTGTAAAGTAGTGTCAATTATCTAACTCGTTACAAATAAATAATAGAAAAATCATCTATTATACTACGCTTAACTGAAGGAATTATGGATAAGAGTCCATCACAAGCGTCAAGAAGCCGTATGAAGCTAATGGCAAAAAGAAGTGCAATTACACTGAGTATGTTGAATGACTTTTATAATTTAACCAATGATAGTAAAAATTTTGTTGTAACACTTGTACTTGTAATTTATTTGATGAAAAGTTAGAAAAATGCATGACAAACCAAAAGAAAGTGATGAAGATGAAACTAACTCACACGAGAAAAGAACAAAGAGTAACAATTACATTCATTAGAACAAATTTTGTTATTATTTCTTGTTTTCTACATTTGTTTCTTCAAATTTACTCATTGACTAACACAGTTGATTTTTTTTTCAAATCATCATAAGTGTGTACCCTTTTCTTTGATAAAGTTTATAAAGTTCAATGATTTTAGTGAAGGAATCACATAGAAAATCAATAAAACAAATTTCAAACAGTTTTTACAAATGCCACTTTACAATGTAGTTAATAAAAATCTAGACATTATTAATTCCAACTATGTTGGAAATAGTAGATTCTTGGTTGGTAAGGAGCAATTAAAATTCAATTGTGATGACATTGCTGAGATACTAGATCTACCAAAGTGCGGAGATATTAGAAATGAAAAAATACAAAGCATCCTTGACACTTAAAAAATTGTTTCAAGGACAACATTGAGTGAAATGTGTGGATGTCGAGCACTACTTAAATAAATTGTTCAAACATAAAAATTGTGAAGATGATGATTTATGTGTATAATTATGGATATATTTGGTTTTAATAACTTTCCCTGTACCAGATTCAAGTTGTGCAATACCAACTTGGATGTTTCGTTATATTAGTGATATAAATAAATTAGCTTCCTATAATTAGGCAAAGTATACCTATGAAGTACTAATGGACAACCTTAACAATTTGAAGTTTTATTGCTTGGGTTGTTCTTGGACATTACTTGTAAGTATCCATACTTTAAACTAATGCCCATCGTAATAAACTATTTATAATTTGATAATTGTTTGTCAACTTATGCAGATTTGGGTGTATGAAAAAAAATGTAAATATGTAATCAATTTACCCATACGCAACACCCTCGTTAAAAAAATGGGCCAAGATTGAAAAAACTATATCAAAATTTCAAGAAAAGGAAAACATGTACATGGAAAAGTAATAAATGTCAAGACGTATTTGAGATGTTTTAACATAATAGCGCACTTGTCATATTAAATATGTTGTTTTTTTTAAAGTATAACATGATATTTTTTTGTAGGCTCCTGTTTTGGAAGACAACACCAGCAACATGTGTGAGTTGTTGTATTGCCTTGTAAAAGAGGTAATAATAATGCAATGTTAAAAATTTGACCAGTTGAACTTAAATTTCATTTTTACTTAATACTTACATATTTCATTACATTTATGCTTTAGTTTCAATTTTATTTAAGAGGTCTTGAAGACAAAATTAATGAAGTTTAAGTATTATCACACCAACTTATTGTTTTCAATGTCTTCTAATTTAAGTCATTGTTGACAATTAAGGCTAAGTTTTAGTTTCAACAATACTGAAATTTTGTCATTAGTAACACTTAAGTTTCTGTTTTATTAATAATTCATTAAGATATTTGCACTTGAATTTTAGTATAAAGTGAAAAATTATTGAAGATACTATATGTCATTGTAGATAGGTTGATAAACAATCTATATAATAAAATTTTTGTATAATAGAATCTTATGAATTACAACCATAACAATTTCCAAATTATAATACTTTCTTAGATGTATTTGCTAAGTAGATTTTTTGTAAACCTATAAGTTAAAATGACATAAATACTGTCAAGTAAAAACCTTGATTCAATGTATGAGTTGTTCTTATACTTATTTGATTATGTGCAGAAATGACAAATAGATGATCATTACATTAAGGAATATTGATTTTGAAAGAAGAAATCTCCTTGATGAAAAAGGAATTAGAAGGAAGGGATATTCAAATTTCATCGTTGTCATATGAGTTACAAAAATTAGACCACAATTATGTCAATTTAACAACAACAAATCAAGAGTTGAGAAAAGATATATGTAATTTGAAATTATCATTTGAAAATAGGATTCAAGTTTTAGAAAAAAATACCATAGTCAAACAGATTAGAAAAACAAGGAATTCATGCTTAAGAAGTGGATTATGATGCACACTTACTGATTGCTGAACCTGTTGTTGCATCTGAAATTCCTACAAAAAACATCAACATGGATAAAAAAAAGGATATTGCGGAAGATGATGGAGATGAGATTCCATTGATTGAAAAGTTAAAAGTTATACAATGATCACTAGTACAGTTATGTCTCCAAACTCAATGATTAGAAAGATCAAGCTAAAGGAAAGAAAACAAATTGAAAGGCAATATAGCATCTCCCTCTGGCAACAACAACTATAGAGAAGGTATTTAAAAAAATATCATTTGAAAAAAGTTAGTTAATATCATCATTTATAAGTAAAAGATTAATTTTTCTATAATGTTTCCATACAGAAGCTAGTAAGGAGAAGGAAGTTCGAATGAGTGACACGTATCACTGATTCAGAGTATATGTTGATTGAAAATTACCTCCAAGAGTACAAGCTAATGAAGGAATAATCAACACTTTTTTTTTTCTAGTGAAACACAATATATTTGATAATACTTAAGTTACATTTTTCATTACGCTTTACTGAAAAATTATTAACAAACTTTTGTTTTTCTATTACTGTTTAATACAAATGGTAAATTGGGTTATAAGATAAATGAGGAGATTTGTTCTGGAGAACAATTGAGAGGACTTAAATACCAAATCAGAGTACATAGACCGGTTAGTTTCACATATACAACAAATGTCTATAATTTCATATCAAAAAACTAATATCTTATTATACAGGTCATAGAAGTTTACATTGAAATTGTGAAATACATTTACAATCTCTTGAGGAGAACCAACGTTTTCTTCATGGATGCAATTGTTTCAGTAAATATAAATTTATAATTATAATTCTAATGTTAATCTTTTATGATATTATATATGTAATGAAGCAACCATTAATTCTTTATTGAATATGCAACACTATATTGAAGGAGTAATATCTGAAAATGAAGAAACTAATGAATTAAATGTAAAGAAATTGAAGGGAATCATGGAAGATGCTATCAACAACATGCCATTTAGCCATAAAATTTTACTTTTCATACATTATAATGGACATTGGTATCCTATGAAAGTTAATATTGAACATCAGGAATTTAAGGATTACAACTAAGTCTACCATTCTAAAAACATATTTCTCATTTTTAATCGTCAACTTATTTCTACTGCATCACCTAAACTAAGTCATCATTCTATGAATTTATTTTTAGTGTAGAGTGATTGGTTTAATATCTTCTTTCAAAAAGAAATACCAAACATGCATGAGTGGCTTTTGATGGAAGTTTTCTCTTTCCCTCAATAAGACAAAGGATCTCTGGACTTTGGAGTTTTCATGATGAAGGTAATTGAACACATTGTCTTGAACAACAAAATCAATTTCTCAAAGGATGAAATGCCATTATTTAGATCACAAATTGCAACTTCAATTTTAAACCGTTTCAAACGTGTTGATTATTCTGAGTTAATAAAACATGTGCCAAGATGTGTAGAAGGAGGAACAATTATTGTAAATTAATGTACATTAAACTTCTGATATGGATGGGTATTACTGAAATTGAAACTTAAACAATTATCTTTTCTATTTACATATATGATGGATCTATTGTAGAACTTATTATATAGATGTCTTTTTGTAGAAGTAATGCCATACTGACTTCAACATTTAATTTATTATTGTTTTATATAAGTTTTGGTCATATGTTTACAATTGCTGTATATTGATTCGATGTTTGTTTGATACTGGAAGTAAATTGGTTATTAACTTAAGTTTATTATAATTTCATTTCCAGTTACAGAAAAAATGTTTTAGTTTTCACTTGTTTTATTTAGTCTTCCATAATTGAATGCTTACTTGTATGTTGCATGTGAATATTAGTTCATAAGTATATCTGATTACTTCAGGTTACATGTATGAACATTCAATTGTTGTGTCTAGTTGTGTATTGGTAAATAACCAATATTACTTATAAACTAAAGTTTGTTTGAAATTTAGTTAAAGTACATAGTATAATTTCAATATCACTGTAGAATATTCTACAATTGCTTGATGTCAACAACACATCATATAATTACTAGTTTTATCATTAAAGATTTATTTATAGACAATTGGTTTGTTTAATGGTATAACTAAATAATTTAGTAACTTATATATGAATGAAATTTTGTTTCACTCACTTTGATAAGTTTCAGTATTCCTTAGTTTGATTCATTCTTCCATAAATGAATACTAAATTGATTGTTGGATGTCGATAAGAAATAGTATTACTTAGGTTAATATGATTAGTCATTAATCTATTGTGTCTATGTTGGACTGAAACTGAAACTAAAATAAAATTTACAAACGTTGATTGTATATTTCGTTTTAGTTAATATTAAACATTTCGGTTCCCTGATAAAATTGAAAATGTGTATCAAAAAATAAGTCATTCAATCCATAAAAAAGAATTCACTTGAAAATAAAGGAATTTAAGTTTGCTGTAACTATTTGTTAAAAGTTAAAGAAATTACTAGTTAACAAAATACAATTGTCAACAAAAAACATTAAGAAAGCAACCAATAAAACATAAACGGTTCCTTGTGTGACCATATTGAAGGGAGAAAATAGTGATTCGATGCGATTGAGATTGCACTAAGACCGGTAAGCCACGACAAATTCGGTGAATCCGAGGAAGGAAAAAGACTTGAAAACACCGAAAGAATCAAAGCAAAGGAAAGATAAGGAAATAGAGTACTCACCTAATCTATTTAAAAAAATGGAAAGATGAGGAAAACCGTATCAAAAGTTGAGGCGAAAACGGGAGGCAAAGCATGAATGAATCCATGTCAAATGGAAGCGACACATGGGTCAATGCGTACTAGAGAAAAGGTAAGGACTCCTATAACGTGCGGGGAAGGTGTTAGGCACCCTCATAAGCTCGACGAATCGATCTTTCTCGGACTCATTGTTCGCATGCATGGCTATATAGGCGTGTGAATGCCAATTGATGTGTGGCTAATGCATGAATGATGCACGAGAAATAAAGATGGGTAAATAAAAGATGCAACATAACAAATCAAGAGTGCAATCAAACTATAGAACATGAAGCGATGCAGGGGATGAAAGTATGGCGGGGCCAAAGGCGAAGTTGAGTTAGACTTGATCCCTGGAACAATTGCGCATCCCAGACGCGCCTAAGGTACGTGCACCCAGAACGTGTCCCAAGACATGTCCCAGCAACCAACTATCAAGGCCAGTCCCACACACCCCCAGGGTCATAATATGGTAACTAAGGGATGACAGATAACATGAATGGAGATAAGGGGGCATGCAAGGTCAAAAAGAAAATTTGGAAGAAACCACTTAAAAAGAGAACTCAAGCGAAAACACGAAACATAAGTGAGTGAAAAAACCAAAATCAAGCCAAGGAGTCAAATATGCGGAAAGCTCAAAAGAAAGGGCATGTGGTCAAGGCTTGGTCAGGTCTGGTGTCACGTGGTCCTTGATGAACACATGCATCTGGAACGTGCATTGGAGGCACGCACTTGGATCAGAGTTCAGACCATTCTCCTTCATCGGCTGTCCCCATGCAAGACATGCATTACTAAAACTACGATGATGTCCAGTAAGCATGAGCAAAGGTCAAGCGAGGGAAAACACACGATAAAGTGGATCAAAAAACCTGGGAACCTTTCCTCCATCCCCACACCTTCCTCGCCGGACCTTAACACTCACTCCAGCCATGGCAATGGCTGGGGGTGCTGTCGGGTCGTAAAGGCGACCGTGGAAGCTCGAGTGGAGATGCAGGAAGGTCCAGGATGCAACGAAACCTAAAATACAAATGTGGGTTCCTCCACCCACCTCCATCGTCAACATCACAACCCACTGGAGTCTGGCTAACCACGAGAGAAGGCTAGCGACTCAGGTACAACGCCAGGGTGATAGGAGGGTTGGAGTGGAAGAGGAGAATGTCTCGAGACGACCGTGGCCAAGCACTCAATGACCAGAGGCCTCATGCCGACGCTCGCCGTCTGTCGTCAGGGAAAGTGGTGAATGCGGCAAGTTGAAAACCAAAACACATGGGAAGTGGGATAGGAAAGTGAAACCAAGGTAGGCAAGTTATTCTATAAGCGAATGGGGTGGAGTTTGTACCTGATGACTGGGTGTACTCCTTCGTGCCAGCGACTGGAACTCTGGTGGGAGGGCTTGAGAACGACTACTCAGCGGTTGAGGACAGGTCGGGAGCCTTGGGGAATGCTCGACGAGTGATGTCGGAGCTTCCCCGATGTGGAGGAGGGCTGGCTTGGAATGGGTTCGAGTGCTTTGGTTTCTCCTCTCCGACTTTTCTCTGGTTCTCCGATGGTGATCAAGCTCTCTCTAGCACTTTCGCAACTGGTGTGTCTTTGTGTGACTACGGGAGGCCTCTGGTTTTGGTGGAGTGGCTCGTGTGCATCTAGAGAGCAGTGGGGTGACGTGACGGTAAGAGATTGTCAGACCTGTAGGTGGGGCGTCGGCGTCGTCTCAGAGGTGACGTGCAGCCAGCGAGGGCGTTGGCAGGGTGAGGAGTGGTCGTGGCAGGGTGTGGGAAGACTGCAGGGATGTCAGGCACGTCGAGGAAACAACTAGGACGAGAGGTGCGGCTGTGGTACTCGTACGAGGTACGAGATACAATGAAAGTGACTGGTCGAGCGACGCATGCCTGACTGTCTTGGCTCCTATGTGCACCTAGGCCGCGCTATCGAGCCTCGTAGCCCACTAGATCACAGCACGCCAGCTAGGTTTCTGGTGTTGGGCTTGGTGAATAGGGTTTATTTTAGGGTAAATTGATGGTTTTGGGTTGGTTTGGGTTCGTGAGATTGGTTTGGGACATACTTCACCGGGTCTGACGTCTCGTTTCATTCTTCATCGGGTCTGCCTGCCAACATCAATCAGAAATCGAGGTGTCTACAACTTATTTATCCATGACAAAGAAATATACTAAATGTATATTATTATAAATCTTCCTCCATTTCATTACCTCCATTTATTTCTTTATTCGACTCGGTTGTTGTTTTTCTAAAATATACAAAAAATTAGAAGATGTTCGTTTGTATACAATGCAAAATTGGAATACAAACAAAACATGAAATAGTAAAAACAAACATTGAACAAATCTAGAAATATTAACATCTTTTTTATCTCCTTGATTAACTTTTTAGTTCAATAGAGAATTGCGAGAATCATGTCCAATATTGTATTTCTTACAATAATTACATTTCCTACGCTTTCCACCATATTTCTCAAACTCTAACACTTTGTCTTAACTTTTGGAGGAGCCCTTCTGACAAGTTTATATCAAGTTTCCGATGACATCCAGCAAAAAAACAACTACTCTGGTTCTACTCATACATCTAATCTGCAAAAAAATGTTAATTAAATTTCGTTAATAGTGGTACAATTAAATCCATGATACAAATAAGTACATGTGTAATCCATTAACTTCCCAATTACAATTACTACTTACCAATATAAAAGGAAACTGTCCAATTCAAAATAGAAAAATTATCAATTTAATTAATTAAAAAAGAAAATACAAAACTACTCACCTTAAAATGATAGTTTCTTTATTTACCATTGGATTCCAATCTAACCACCGTCAAACCTCTTTCCCTCAAATTAGTTAATTTTAAAAAAGATGCAACTGATTTCAATCCACACATGCATGTTGTTGTTCATGGTAACACCAAAAGGTTGTACTATTGCCTATCCAAAAATGCTCCATATTTAAAAGTGGATTTTCTCACGTCCTATTGTTTTTATGTGGCTGGATATGTTGGTTGTGAAGGTCATCGAATGGGGGCTCCAACAAGGAGGAGAAAAACTAGGAAGCAAGGTATGCTATTGCTCGATGATTTTTCCTTTGTTTGCCTGTGTATTTATAGTGGAGCCACACCACCTCCACCACCCTCCGCCCCCTTGTAACGGCTCCCTAATTTATGTCGACTATTAACTCCGGCGAATCAAACCTAATAAATTCGGCCAATAAATCCATTATCCTACGTTGACTGTAACGATGGTCTTCATGACCACCAGTCAACATCTCCCACTTGGTTACGAAGACCACACACCAGTTCCATGCAAGGAGATGTTAATCTTCCACTTCCACTATTCATGAAGTGTATAAATTCAATTTCCGCTCTCACTGTTCATAAGAATGTTCTTTAATTCCATTTTCACTATTCGTGAAGTGTATAATTTCAAATTTTCACTCCCACTATTCATGAGAATGTTCGATAATGGAAATGTTCCTTAATCCCATTAAGTTCACAAACTTAATGAATTTTTCTGCTGTAATTCCCTTTGTCATAGGATCAGCAATCATCTCTGATGTGGGTATGTAACTCAGTTTTATTTCCCCACACTTCACAATATCACGAATATAGTGATAATGTATATAAATATGTTGTCCTCTTGTTGTATTTGCACCTTTATGTACCAGACTTATTGTCGCTTGATTATCACAATACATTTCTATTGGATCATTTATCAAGTTAAGATTTAAATCATTTATAAATCTTCTTATCCAAACAGCGTGTGATGCAGCTGCACTACAAGCCACATATTCAACTTCCTGTGTGTATTTCACTACACATCCTTGCTTTTTACTTCCCTAAGATACAGCTGCACCTCCAAAGATGAATACATGTCCCGAAGTGGACTTTCCATCATCTTTGTCACCACCCAGATCAACATCTGTATAACCAAGCAATTCAAAGTCATCCGCTTAATAAGTCAACTTATGATGCAGAGTTCCTTTCACATATTTCATTATCCTTTTTACAGCTTCCCAATGTTTTGTTCCAACATAGCGTACGTGGCAACTCTGGTCGTGTATACAACATAGCGTACATTAAACTTCCAACCACTTGGGCATAAGGTACTCTTAAATGTTCTTTTCCCTTTCTAGGACATTGGTCCTTACTTAATCTTTTCCCAAAAATATATGGTGTAGGGGCTGAGGAATAACTTTCCATTCCAAACCTTTTCAGCACTGTACGTAGGTATCTTTCCTGATTTATACTCAGTATTCCAGTTCCCCGATCTCTAAGGATCTGTATTCCAAGAACATAAGATGCTTCTCCCATGTCCTTCATCTCAAACCTTTTGCTAAGTTCTTCTTTTGTGTTGTTTAACATGTCAATATTATTTCTAGCAAGTAAAATATCATCCACATACAAGGATAATATAATAAACTTGCTTTCACTTTTCCTGACATATACACAATAGTCTAATCTATTTGAAACAAATCCCATTTCGACAATTACATAATGAAATTTATGATACCATTGTCTAGAAGCTTATTTCAAACCATATATTGACTTATTTAATTTACACACTTTGTTTTTATGTCCTTTTACCTGATATCCCTCAGGCTGTGACATGTAAATTTCTTCCTGCAAATCACCATTTAGAAATGCAGTCTTTACATCCATTTGATGTAATTCCAAATCTAAATGTGCAACGATAGCCAATATAATCCTTATAGATGCGAACT
>JAMKQA010023138.1:0-13525 GCA_024699735.1 Posidonia australis
GGTATTATTCGGTATTACCAGAAGAATAAAATTATGATTAATAATATCATATTCTTTTGATATAATTTTGTTATATTGTAAAATATATTGATAATTGAATTACTTATTTTGCAGCTTTTACATCATCATAATCATTTAATAGCTTTTTTGGGGCAAGTAGATTGAATTTTCTTATTACAGATCAATCAAGGTCGGCTTTGGGGACAACTGCTATAGTAAGTGGACAAACAGAAAGTTCAGGCATCTTAGGAGAACAACACAATGAGGTGAGTGATGGGTCACTTTCCTTATGTTTCATCCACCTTGTGTCGCGAGACTTACTTCAAACTGCTCATTCATTTTCTCTTTCTTGAATATATCTTGAATTTTGCTGCCTACGTTGGTTTCAAAAGTAGGAATCATATATTTATGGTAGTTGAGTTGTAACTCCCAACATTGTCGCTTGATACCTATATGTTTGCATTATCAGGTTATTATTGAAATTTATTCCAGTGATCTTTCTCTGGTAATTAGTCTTACCATAAGTTAAACACATGAGCTTTAGTATGAAGACACTTTGTGAGCTCTAATGCTTTAGCATGGGATCAGTTCCTGGTCCAGTAATCCTTCCTATGGCTTTTTAGCTTCATTTCTATTAAAAGTTCTTTTTACCCTTAGGAGGGGTTTGTGCATCCAGAAAGTAAAGGAAATGATTTAACAGGAATTTTATTTTCTATTGACCATACAAAATAAAGGTGTTTGTGCACATAACCAGAAATGATTTCAAAGGAAATTCAATTCTCTTACTTTCTAGAGTATATAAATCAAACTTCTTTTCATTTCCTACCTTATCCAATGGAATTTCGACAGAATCTTCCCGAGACCCCCTCCTCCTTCGCCTCCTCCTCTCATTGAACTGTCCTCCCTAAGTCCCCCACCCTCCTCCCACCGTCGCCACCTGCCATCCCCACTATGCCCACAATCACCACGTCTGCCTCCTCCGTCTTCGACTACAAGAAGCTCTTCGTCCTTAGCCACGGCAATGGTGGCACGATCTACAAGATTTGCCACTGCCAGAACCCTTCGACCACCATCACCCTCAATTCGCCACTGCCAGAACCCCTCGCCCTCTTCCGCTCCATCACACCCCATTTCCACCATTGCCACCAGCACCGTGCCTTCTCCACCTAAATCTGTCAGATCCCGAAGGTCTGCTTGAAATGGGTCAAGAACTGCGGCCTCGACCACATCATCCACCGCGACACCGAAGATTGGGCACAAGAAGGTCTGCTTGAAATGGGTCAAGAACTGCGATTGTGTGCGTCCTTAACCTGACCTCTGCTTCCTCCGCCGTTACCCATCCTCTGCTTCCTCCGTCGTTACCCGACCCTCTTCTCCTAGCCCCCGAACCTGCGCTACTCGACCCTCCCCACCTACGACCACAACTACAACGGCTACGCGGTCGACGTCTGGAGCCTGGGATTGACGATGATGAAAATCAATTTTCTTTACTTTCCTAAGCATGCACAAATAACAAGAAATTTAGTCAACAGGAAATGAATTTCCTTTACTTTTCAATTCTAAGTAATTCCTGTTGACTCTAGAATTCTAATTCTTAGCAATTCCTGTCAAATTTTGTGCACAAACAGACCCTTACAGTATTCCAATGATTAGCTCAGTATGCTTCCTGGCTTCTTGCTTTGCTGAAATGTTACTATTAGAGGCAGAAGTAGGGAAAATAGAAGAGATAATCTATTATTACTCATGTGTGTACATATATATATGAGAGACTAGATATCTTAGACATAAACGGATATCTAATAATTCATATAACCATAAAGACTTAACTACATGTGTATTATATCTCTAACAGTCCCCCTCAAGTTAGAGCATACATATTAATCATGCCCAACATGTCAGACAAAGACTTAAACATCCCAACACTAAGACCTTTGGTGAAGATGTCCACTAACTACTCTGAAGACTGAGTGTAAGGTATAGAAATAACTCCCTTCATCAACAGATCTCTCACATAGTGATAATCAACCTCAATATGCTTTGCGCGCTCATGAAAAATTGGAATGTTTGCAATGAATATAGTTGTCTAGTTATTGCACTGCATGGACATAGGTTGTTTAACACTAAATCTAAGTTGCTCCAAGAGTGATTTGATCTACACCATCTCACAAACAGTCTAAATCATGGATCTATACTCTGTCTCAACATTAGATCTTGATACTACATTTTACTTCTTATTTCGTTATGTGACAAGATTGCCACTGGCATAAGTACAGAAGCGAGATGTAGATTTTCTATCTCTACGATCTTCTGCATGTCTTCAATCAGAATCAAACATGATTTCTGTGTGACCATTCTTTCTATATACTAAATCTTTGCCAGGAGTTTCTTTAACATAAGACGGAATGTGTAAAGCTTTCATCTAATGTACTCTCCTCAGCTCATGTATAAATTAATTCAATAAATTGACTGTGTATGAGATATCAAGCCGAACTTGTCAAGATCCTCTAACAAGTCTGAACTAGAGTTCTAGCATGTCAATGTCTGTTCAATCGGAGTACTCTCTAGTTTGCATTCCCAAAGGTCTATTTTATATAGAAGGACGGCCTAGACTGGCCTTGTGGAACTAACGAACGGCCTAGACGGACCCTATAACGTTGACGGATGGCTTGGATAGGGTCCCGCGGACGACCTAGATAGACTCAAAGGCATTGACAAACGGTCTGGACGAGCCCAATTGTGGCCAACGAAGGGTCTGGAGGGGCTAGAATGGACGGTTGGCAGTGCAAAAGGCGACGGCGGCGGCACCGGCGAAGGGTGGCCAGAGATGAGTGGGTTGTGTCTCCTAAGATTTTATCTGAGAAGAGATAATCTATTATTACACGTGTGTACATATATGTATATGAGAGACCAGATATTCTAAACATAAACGGATATCCAATAATCCATATAACCAGAAAGAGTTAACTGCATATGTATTATATCTCTAACCATTACAATTACGCTTTACATGTTGAACAACTTTTTCTCACTTAGTTATATGAATCATGGTTATTTATTTGCACCTTGCTGATCAGGAGAATCAGACCACTTCAAGAGTTCCAAATGGAATGGCTCCTCACCAGTCAAAGAGACGGAAATCTAGAGGAAAGAGTCTTGCAGGTGAAGACTCGACACATGTGCCTCCCATTTCAAACTTAATTGGCAGAAAGTGTGAATTAGTAGGATATTACTTGATTGCTGATGATACCGATCCTGTTGAAACACACTCTTTTGTCAAAATACTTGTTATTTTTCCAGGTGATGGCACTAGATTTGTAGCTGGTGTAAGGCGTAGCTCCAGGGAGAGGTTCAGACCTTTGGAACATTGGCGAGGGGAGAGACTACTGTACGGACGCATACATCAAAGTAAGTCTCTGTTATGGTTGACTCTGATAGAGAAAGTAGTTATATTGGCCTTATTCTTGTGTTTGTCCGATTCATTTCGATTATGACATGAATTTGCATTTTATAAAGCGAGTCCTTTTTGGTATAGGCCTGGCGACAGTAATTGGAGTGAAGTATTCATCTCCTGGTGGAAACAAGCTGAAGGTTAAGTCAATTGTCTCTCAAGAATATAGTGAGCTAGTGGAGAGAGCTGCTATGCATTGACAGTGTGCCAATCTTCCCCACTCTTGCAACTGTATATTTGTTGTAACTACTTGTTCGATTAGACAAAGAGAACAGGTTGCTTGTTACAACAATTCCCGTATTCGTTCACAACATCAATCGTGACTGCCTTCATTAGAGTTGTTGATTTCATTCTCTTAAGAAGCTTGGATTGGGAACAACTACCTTAGGAACGATAGACTGCAAACTGCTTTCCAATTGTAGCTATGTATGTAAATTTGATGTGTATGGACTTTTGATATGAAATCCATGAGATATATCTAATCTCAAGAACGAGAAGCAAGCCTGGACAAATAAATGTACGTACACAACAATCTACGGTAATCTGGTACACAGTAGACCAACATCAGTTTCTCGTTCCAACAAATCACTGAATCTCCTGCTGATTATTTTCCTTCTTGCATATACAGATATCCAAAAAAATTTCGTATACCAGTATTCACCAAGAAAACCAGGAATACAGATAAAGCAAAGGGGGAAAAAAAATACAGATTACGGGGTATTTGAATCACATTTTACACTGTGGTCAGCCAACAGACGGGATGCAAAAGAAAACTATAAATAAGTACAGGTGAAAAGAAAGTTTCGGAATGTAATGAAAGAAGTGATCAACTGATCATATGTTGTGTGTATGAAACACTGATCCGTCCAGTTTCAGCCGCGTTACCCGCCCAAGATGCGCTTAATACCTGCTTTCTGCTCTGCTGTGAGCCTTCCAGGGAACCGGACGTCAAACTTGATTCGCAGATTTCCTCTCCGACGAGGGTCTTTGACAACGGGCATTCCTTCTGTGGCAATGACCAGTTCGTATCCCGGGCTCACCACATCGGTTACTGGAATCGTCAGGTCACGGCCATCCAGTGTCGTGAGGTTGACCGTCGTACCCACGAGTGCCTCTGTAAGTGATATCTTCTGGAGGACAATGAGATCGTTGCCATCTCTCTTGTAAATTTCGTGTGGTTTCTCGTCGATAACGAAGATGACATCTGCAGGAAGTAGGTTTAGCTGCTCGTTGCCCTTGTCTGGGAATGTGATCTTTGTTCCTTTCTTCCATCCAGGCTTAACATCTATAGTCAGTATCTCCGACTCCGGTACTAGACGTCTGCATTTTGATGAATTCAATGAGCTTCTGAATAATTCATGACCTTAAAGATCCAAAACGGTATGTATTTTCAAGCAATAGTAATTATTACATTGCTAGCAGTAATAATTGGTTGTACTTGCAAAACAGAATAATACATGTGTTCCCTAAACGGATCCCAGCGGGTAGTTTGTGTTTTTCCCAGGAGGAAGCAAGCAGTGTGTATTCTAGAAGATAAATTAACAAGAGCTCGGCTTAAGATGGTCGTACGTACCCGTTGTTGGGATCAACAACATTCCTGGAGATCTTCATCTTCCTTGTGGATCCATGATACAATTCCTCAAGAGTGCAGGCGAGCTTGCTCTCCACGGGTGCTGCCTTGCGAAACCCGTTACTCGGACCAACACCCTCGGTACCATACGTCGGCCGGAAAACATTGTCAGCCCCGGTGAAGCCACCGAAGAGCCCGCTGCCGTCCGTCTGGAATCTCGTCGACTTTGCGTGCCCCATAGACCCAAAACCGAAAGGGCTACTACCGAAGAATTCCGCAAAAATGTCTTCTGCGTTTCGTGGATTGAAACCGAAGGTGCTCGAGCCATTTGAATGCGAAGATCCGCTTCCCGGGGGTGGCACTCCCTTGAGACCTTCTTCGCCATACTGATCGTATGTTGCTCTCCTCTGTGGATCGCTCAACACCTACACCACCAACGTCAAGATCTGAGATGCTAATTTATCATAATGTCCCACTCTTCTAAATTAAATGTTGGAGCAATCCTATTAAATCCAATAGAAACGATTCAGAGAACTAATATGAAAGCTTATAGAAGAAAAAAAAATTGCCTGCAACGTTCAAAGATCTAACAGTAAACATATCGAAGGTAATGATAGACCAAATGCAAGTGTCTGTCTATCTCATACATAGAATAACAATAAAGCCGAAACACATTGTGTTTTATTGACATTCAACACCTCAACATTACCCAAATCGTCATTGAACGAATCTACAAAACCCAGCAATCATAGGATGGTAGAATAACAACATTTTAAAAAAAATGCAAAACAAAAGTTTTGTTTTAGTATTACCTCATAAGCCTCAGAAATCTCCTTGAACTTGGCCTCGGCCTCCTTCTTATCACCAGGATTCTTATCGGGATGCCACTTCATGGCCAATCTCCGGTACGCCTTCTTCAGGTCGTCATCGGTGGCATCCCTCTCCACCTTGAGCACGGTATAGTAATCCACACCCATTCTAATCAATATCTCTCTCTTTCTATACCCACAACAACGAATCACCCAACGAATCGCAAAGTTGTCATGGGCGCTTTTGATTTCTCCGTTTCTCTACGGAAATGGGTTTGCTCAGATTTGGAATGCCCAGAAGAAGGGGAAAAAAAAAGGCATTCTTCCTGGGGTTTTTTTGAGGAGAAGAAAAGAAAGGAGAAGAGTGGGGGGGAGGAAAGGAAATTGGAAAAGGAAACGGATGGCGCCAGAGAAAGGAAGAGGAGAAGAAAACGGAAGGGAAAGCGAGGGAGAGGTGACAGGTGTGATACTCACATGCTTTTATAATACAAATATACAAAATGCAACGCGCGGTTTATTTGCTACATCTTTTCTTCTTAATTACTTCATATTTGTTTATTCTTTTTTCTTAATAAACACACACAAGGAGACAACTACAAGTTACTCAATTGTCTATTGTTTAAATGAAATTAGTATTTTTAATATTAACTCTATTGTTAATCATGTGAAGTTCAACTTAAATTTGAAGGATTAGAATATACTCGTTCTAGTAATTATTTTGACCCCATAGTGGGATACAAATGATTAGATTTTTAGAAGTAAAATCAAGAATTTATCGTCCATTTTGTTTCACATTATTTCATTAATGACGTAATAGATAGATAATTTCTGATTATAGGTTAGAAATCGATGACTTATATCTCAAGTTATTCAACACATGCAATAGGAATGAAATCAAACGTAAGCTAATCAAACTACTCAAGTAATTACCACTTCCATTTGAATTTCGATCAGTACATATTATGAATGATTCTAGTCCTGTTGCTACTTCTATTTATAACTCATTAAACCTTACTTCAAGTTCTAGTGATTGAAGAAATTGCTGTTAACTCTATGAAAAATCCTTTTTAGTAATTCTAGCTATTGGACTCAACTTTGATTGTGTTTCTCAATGATTTTTTTTGTGATTGGCCTATGTTCTTGGTATATACACTGTCTTCTTAGAAGATCGTAATGTAAACTGTCATTTTAGTTTGTCATTTGATGGTGATCATAATCAAGTGTCTTATTAATATTATTTTTCTATTGTTTGCAACAACAAAAAAACAACTACTAGTTACTTTTATTTCTAAAATACTATTGTAATTCATCCATTGTGCCAATATATTGTGTGCTTTCGCCTCCAGGTATGATTCAACGAGTCAGCCTCTTTAGCGTTCTCGTCATAATCTATTTGTTTGCCTATGACCATTTAATCCTCCCGTGTACATGCAAGTCTACCGGAAACCAAAAGAAAAGAAAAACATCTCGAGTGATCTTATAAAAGAAGGTTGCAAAGATTCATTTGTTTTTCGAACGATAACCCGACCATTCGTGAGCCAGAAAACAATTTGTGAATAGATACTCCTTCACTTGTGAAACACTTCAGTGCCATGCCAGAACTTCAAGCAAACAAGAAGTACAGCTATTCTTTGTAGACAAGTACACAATAAGTTAGATGAGTGGCAATCATCAAACGATATTCTTTGGCTATGTATTGATTTAACCGATGAACACAAATCAGAATGCACAAGGTATACAGTACTCGTATTAACTACCATTACCACAACCAGACTACGAGACAAAGCATTTACAAATTCAGGAAAGCTAGGCCATGGTATCAAGCAAAAGGACAACAGGATTTACAACTCAGAAAAAATCTGCTAACGCACCAAGGATCAAGATATCATTGGGTGGGCTAAAAGAAAGCCAGGTGCCCTGAGTTTTCCTTCCTTGTAAGAACCAAAATGGCAGACTCCACGTATTGTCCCCTATCAGAACTAACATGTGCATCATTCAGTCAAAGTACCACCCCTTACGATAACATCACTACTATATCCGGCATTTGATGTTTCTGCAACATCTGAGGCGCCAGCATCATGATCAAAGTTGTTGCTTGGGAACTGCAAGGCGCAATGTGAAAAAATGGGGTCAATCATACTGGTATCCATGCAGGAACAAAGATACATGACCTACCTGAAAGCTTCGGGCAAGTAATAGAATCTATGAGGTACATTTAATTTAATACAAAAGAGAAGATCCAAAAGGGAAAAGAAAAGAGAAATACATTACAAGGTATCAAGCAATTAGAGTCTACCTCAGCTTGCTCCAACCAGCTCATGGTACCCTCCAAGTCACCACCATTCATGTAATACACTTCAGCCAAACATTCTGATGAGAAACCAGGAAATGCCTTCATGAGGAAATCTTCAGCAACTTTAAATTCTTCTATCAGACTCCGCTTATTGGTTCCAGTAAGTACATCTTCAGAGCCATGCTGTTTATAGAGATCACAGTAATCCTCTATTATAATTGGTGCCTTATCAGAAACATGCATACTTTGAAAGCCATGGGTGTTAGATTCCATAAAATCAGCATCTAGTATCTGCTGTAGCTTGATGTTTTTGCCACTTCCAATAACAGTAGGTGCAGTCCCCTTACTCTTGTCCTCTTCATTGAAACCTAGCCCAAATGATGTTTTATAGAGAGGAACATATGGCATTGCATTAGGGTTCAGTGAGGGCTTTGATGAGTTCATATTTCTCAATTCAACAGGCTGCCATTGCAAACACAAACAGAAAATATCACACAGTGTTTAGAATTGATATGCACTGAATAAAAAATAATAGCAAACCAGCATAGGCCAGGTACAGCAAACATATGTAAATGCAGATACACAGGATACGCTCCAATGGGTCTCCTTGGCCACATTAGTTTCTTAACTTTATGCAACCAAATGAATAAATCACAAATAAGAAGATACACAAGAAGAATATTTGGTGATCCACACTAGAATTTTATTCTGATTTCCAAGCACTACAGATGATCTAGTAGCTGTGTCTCATATTAAAAACAAGTTCCCTGTAAGGAGAGTAATCATTCATTGCCAATACCCTTTATGTATATCTATAAGAGTTGCAATTGAAAATTTTCCATTTTTCTGAGTTTTTCAACTAATTAATCTGTTAAATCCTTAATTGTCCTTTCCATTATTTAACTAATTTTTGTTTTGAAAATAAACGTTCTCATTACACCTATTCTTTAAAATAATCATATTTGATTCAAAAGCCAACTAGACCCCTCAGAAAATGTGCCTACTCTTAAATTGTCTTTCTCACCAATTGCACTTCTTTTTCTTTCCCACAATCACCTACTTACTACACATATTCCCAAAAACATCATTTAATATGAAAACTGTCATAATAAACTATCATTTCCTCATGTAATAATTGGTCTTGTAAGGTTTTAAGCATTAAGTTACCATTTTATCCATATAATACACCAATGCACTTAAGAGCATCAATTATATTCAAACTTTAATTTAAGCATAAAAACCATTTGTTTGAAAAACTAATGAAATCTAAATATTTAACAATAAGATTAACCAAAGAATTTCTGCACATGCAATCTGCATGCCCCCATTTAGCACAAATGAAAACAGGAGAGAAATAGTAGTTTCACAACCATTAAGATCAAACTAACAAGTGCTATAATACCTAGAGATGGATCTCTTATTCTGAATCATCGAGAAAAGCCCAAAAACTGCAGTGTGCTGCTTAAGAATCAAGCTCCTATATAATACCACTACCACAATATACAATGTTACAATCTGATTGGGGAAACTAAAGATAACCTGCTCTTGAGTTTAAAACCATGAGATTCACCACCAAAAAGTGGCAATATTATACCAAAGCTACCTACGCCTTAGACCAACTCTCTTCTTCTTCTGGCTAATAGCATAACGTCTAGCCATAGCACGGTTGTAAAATCTACCCATATGCTCAGAAAGTTTATGGATCGCACGGAGATTCCCTATCTCTGATAGTTTTGAGAGCAAAGCATCAAACTTCTGATAAGGCAATCTAATTCCACGATTCATTACTTCTTCCAGTAAGAAACATGCATCATCTTGTCTTTCACATGCAAACAGCCCATCAATCATGGTGCAATACGTATCAACATCTCTCAGGCAGCATCGCCTGTCCATCTCATGCCAGATATCAAATGCCCTATCTGGTTCCCTCATCTCATAGAACATCTTAATTAGCATATTATAAGTATGAACACTAGGATCACAACCCAATTCTATCATTTTCTCACATAGCCTCAATGATTCATCAGCCTTTTTCAGGTTACACAGAACCTTCAGGAAGCAATTGTAGGTCAGTATATCCGGAGGATAACCATTGTTACCCATATCATCCAAGATCTTGTAGGCGTCCTCAACTTTTCCAGCCAAGCACATCCCCTCAATAAGATCCTTGTAGGTCGAAACATCAGGAAGACAACCAGTATTTCTCATATCTGCTAAGAGCCTAAAGCATTCTTCTATCTGATCAGCCTTTGCAAGTGCCACAATCATGATGGAATAACTCTTGGCTGTAGGTGAAGACATGGTTGATCCCTTTGTCCTCATAAATTCAAAGAGTTCTCTTGCCTCTGATATCATACCAGCATCACAGAAGGCATCAATTGCAGCATTATATGTAAAATTTTCTGGGGTAAGACCCATTTGAATCATTTCTTCCAATACCATCATTGCTTTGGTGGGATTTCTCACCCGACACCACCCAAAAAACAATATATTGTATGTGTGGGCATTGGGGATTAGCTTATTCTTGACGTTGTGAAACATGGCTTCGGCTTCATTAACCAGACTGCACTTGCAAAGAGAGTCTATAAACAAGTTGAATGCATTAATCTCCGATTGGGACTTCACCCTTATTCTTTTCTTCTTCACAAACTTGCTGAGATGTGTTAGATGTTTCTCAGTATAACTTCTCAAAATAACAAGTAGCGCCTCGACAGACACAGAATACTTGTTCTTTCGCTTCATATGATCCAACACATCACAGATCATGCCAAACTGCTTTGCCTTGTACTTAGTGCTTGATAGAATGTCGATCATATTGTTGAAAACCTGATGCTCATGTGTATAGTCGTCATGATGAGCAGCCCAAGTGAAGAATCTGAAAGCCAATTTCTCCTCATATCGAAGCTTTTTTATAACATCATCAACTAATTTGGTGGTCAATTCAATGCCGAGAAGGTCGAGTGCAGCTTCCATGTCCTGATGAGCACTGGAGTTTGCCATAATAGTTTCATACACCCTATTTGATTCACTAGATAAAGAGTCTCCTCTAACACCATCGGATTGGACCAAAGAAAGATTTCCCAAAGATGCTGAACAGGTGAGACACCTTGTTGTTCTAGGAGCAGAGATGAATGGATGCCTTGCATTATGGAACGTATTCAATTTTTGGGTAGGAGGCACAAAACAAGGAAAGACACAATTCAGAAAGAACGAACTTGAGATGGGAGATGAGCATGACCTAAATAGAGCTAGAAAACGAAATGATGGTTCTGCAAAGGCCGTATTTTTACAGAATCCATGCTGAGGTATCATGCCCATGTATCTGGATAAAATTCGGTATGAAGATCTCATCATTGGGATGTTGGAAGTGCTGAAAGTGAATAGCTTTTAATGTTTTGAGCTGATTTTACGGAAAGAAAACAGTGAAGAGATAACAGAAAAATTAAATTCAAATTGGACATGAAAAATGATGACTGACCTATATCTTGAGTAGTAAAAATTCCTGTATTGCTGATGAAATTTTAGTAGAGTCTGAGCTAAAGTTCCAGCGAACACAACCTAAGAAATAGTGAGAAGTGTTGCAATTTTGACGGAATAACAATCTATACTATAATCAAGGTTGCATCTGTGATTGTGGTAAAGAAACAATTACTGTGGTCCGAAAGCTGATCTAGTTTTCAGAGCCTCTAAGTGTTCTTGTAGCTTAGATTGTAGAGGATATATAGGGACTAGGGAGCTAACACCAGGGTCCAAAATGAGTAATTTGATGATTCCTTCTTCCCCAAGTTCAACAGCAGACTGTCATTCACAAAAAGAGTTCCATCTTCCCCAATTCAATAGTGGACTGCCATTAAAAACACGATCAAGAAGTATAATCTTGCAATTGGAACCAAACAACGTGCTGACTAAAAGGATTAACTTTCAGAACCGAAAAGGCAAGTTAAAGAAAATGCATTGAAATGCTGACTACAATGGGGTTCTTTAGTAACATATCTCTTCTTGCTTGCCTGGTTGCCACTGGTTAATTTTTCTGGTATGAAAAGTGGCAGGAGAAGCAGTGGCAGCATTCGATGGGTGTCAACAGTTAAGTGATGTCTGAATCTAAACATAAAGATGTCCAGGACGCATAGAATGAAACCAGTACCCCTCATATATAAACTTCAAATCCAAGAAGAAAAAAGCAGCATTAAAATAAATGAAAATAAAACGCCATCTAAAATCCGCTTGGAGCATATAAAAAAGACAAGACAAGCAAAACTTTCAAAGAACATTGTTTATTATCCAAGCAAGCTAGCTCCGAAAATCTGCTTGGAACATGCAGAAGAGTGGAATAAATACAAGGAAATCATGTGTAGCTCAAAAGACGGGGGTAAAAATAAAAGCAGGAAAATCCCAAAAGAACACATCCAGATCGTGGCAAGAACGAACAAGAAAAAGGGAAAGGAAAAGAAAGGAAGAGGCAAAATCAAACCTTTTCCGCCCGCTGTGGTGGTGTGCTGAGGGATTGAAACCAAACCCTAAGAAAAAAGAAAGAAGGAAGGAAGGGAGTTTCAATCACAAACACGAGAAGAAAAGACGATAGAAGATGAAACTCCCAAGAAATGCAGAAGATAACAAGAGAAAAAGGGGAGATCAAAATGGAAAATGGCGTTTACAGATCAAGGGAAGAAAGCATTGGGATCGGAACGAGAACGAACCTGGATTTGAGGCGAGCGACGCGATCTTTTGCCCTAGAAGAGAGCAAGACCGAAACTGTATTGGTGGGAACTGGAAAGAGAAGTGGAATGGAGGATGAAGCTATACGTACATATGTGTTTTGTGTTTTGTGTTTTGTCTCTTTTTTTCTTTTCTTTTTTGGTGTTTGATAGAACTTCTTCTAAACATTCTCATTGAGAGGAAATTGTTTCTCGTGAAAAAGTTGCAACCGCTCCTGCGAAATCCTAAAGCTCTGAAGGCCTTGCCTTTGCCGTTCATTTCCGCCACTCCCTCCTGGGATTCCTATGGCGGTGGGTCGACGCTCATCCTCTGATCGTCGCGATCCTCCTCCCTACAACCTCTGCTCACGCAAGGCTGCTTTGGATGGAGAGGCGCTCCCCGTGAGCTCCTCATCTGGGAAGGCGCCATCTCGACGGGTAACCTCTATCCCCCCCTGTGCTCTTCGTCGCTTCCTGTGTTGGGAAACCGGAAGATGAAGGCCCCCCCATTCATTTCGCCCCCCGATCTTCTACCGACGGGTGGGGGAAAGCTCCCCCTCCTCTGTCCGATACTTCTTGGGGCAGATCCACCTCGGACGATCCCCTATCGTCACGGTTAGGCAAATTGACGGTTACATTAGGCCCGTCTTCCTGTTTATTCTGCTATTCCTTTACTTCTGTTGAGATTTCTGTGAACTACTTCTATATTTC
>JAMKQA010023141.1:0-11196 GCA_024699735.1 Posidonia australis
CTCAACCTTCTCCATGTCTTCTGCCAGGACAACAACGACATTGTCATCCCAACAGAATTTAATCATGCGATGGAGGGTTGAAGGAATAATTTGATGCTTGTGAAGCCAAGGGTGTCCAAGTAAGAGGTTAAAAGAAGGTTCAATATCAACGACGTAGAATTCCACGTCGAAGCGGGCAGGGCCAATGGTCAGGGGGATGATAAGGATCCCGAGCGCATCGTGATGCGTATTATCAAAGGCTATCATCCCTTTCACAGCTGGTATAACATCCTCGGACTTGAATCCGAGTGCATTTGCTGTGCGCAAAGGGCAGACATTAAGGCCTGCACCATTGTCCACCAGCGTGAGGGGGATGCGAAAACTCTGATATTGCGTGGTGATGAACAAGGGAGAATTGTGGTTTGTGCCAGAAGGAGGAAGCTCTTGGCTGGAGAAGGAGATGACCTGAGGTGCAGCGATCATTCCTACCATGTTTTCTAGGGTAGCAGGCTCTATAGAATGGGATACACGGGCTGCCTGAAAGACCCTAAGAAAAGCTTCCCTATGCTCGGCCGACGTATGGATAAGATCCCAAATGGAAATGTCGGCTCGAACCTTCTTCAACTGGGCGGTGATGTCAGCTGAAGGCTGGCTGCTAGTAGCGGGGTAAGATGATGCTACTCTAGGCCTAGGTGGCTGAGAAGAATGTGCCTGAGACTGGGCAGGGGTTACCGCTATAGGTGTTGGTGGCCTAGATGGCTGGGCCTGCTGGTTAGGGATTTGAGTTAAGGGGTTAGGCCTGGTGGCTGCGGGTTTGTATACACTACCCGACTGCGTCACCTCCGCACACATTCCTGTGGCATAGTTGAAAGGGACACAATGCATGTCACGGGTCAGAGTAACAACAACCGGAGGACGGGCTGCTAACTGTACAAGTGGGGTTGAAGGATTAGGGTGAGCAGGGGTATCTACCTGAAGGTGTTGGTAGTACTGGTGAGGGTATTGGTGAATCCGAGGGCGTGCTAGCTATGTTGGTTTGGATTGGGGCCAGGATGTTAAATAAACTGGAGCTGAAGGCTGGGTGTGAGCTATTGGTGGCACCTCAGGATTCTCCGACTCGACAGCAGGATGGATCACAGAAATAGATTCCTCGACGTTATCGAGGAAGGAACGATACAAAAGATGGTGAAAAGGAGAAGATACATCATGAATCAAGGTGATGGGACAGATAGGGAATGAAACTGACCCAGATGGAGGAAAGGAAGAAACAAAATTTACTCTCGAGGAACCTGGCGCTCCCGTAGGCGAATGCTGCGGCAAAGGTTGACTAACTATGCTAGGGTGTGCTGGGTGTGCTGGCTGTGCCTGCTGTGCTGGATGTGCTGCTGGGGGATGTGCTGGGGTTGCTGCCTGGGTGTCAATCACAATGACCTTCTGGTCAATCAGATCCTGGACAGCATCCCTGAGTGTGAAGCAATTGTCGTTCGTGTGGCCAGCCACGCGATGGAAATTGTAGAACGCATTAGCATTGTACCAGGATGGCAGCGGGTTAGGCGGGGGGCATACCTCCGACAACCTCAGCAAAGATACGACTTTAGGGAAAACCATGCTCAACGGCTCCACTAAAGGGGTATAGTGGCATCGGTCACGGCGTTGTCGCTTCGACTGTGGATGTGCCAACGGTGGGCGCATCCTAGCCGGGGGGTTAGGATATACAGGTGTGGTAGTGGGGTAATGTGTGATGCATGCTAAGCCCTAGGTGTAGGCGTGGGTGCATAAACTACTTGGTGCTGCGGGGGCGGGCGGACATCTACTGGAGCAACAGGGGTTCTAATGTAGGAGACGGAGTTATTAGGAGAATCTCGCCTCCTGGGTGGATTGGTGTTGGGGTGGCTGTTGCTGCTACTAGGACCACTATGTGAGGCAATGGCCTGGTTAGCAAATGTAGAGAGTGTTGGAAAACTGCCACCGTGCAGTGAACTCTCAACACGGGCGCCCGCCTAGAGCAGTGCAGTGAAGGTGGGGATTGGCTGAATGCTGAGCAAAGCCCCGACTGTTGGCTGTGCTCCCCGGATCACGATCTCAATAGACTCCTCGTCCGAGGGTCTATCTTTGACCTGCGAAGCTAAGGACCGCCAACGTCCAAGATACTCCCCGAATGATTCTTGGGGTCTCTGCCTAAGAGTGACCAGGTCCTCCCGCTTGGGGACTAAGTCGAGGTTGAAGGAATATTGTTCAAGGAATGCTTGCGTAAGGTCATCCCAAGTCCTGATGGTGGCCTTGTTGAGGGAAGTGAACCACTTCAACGTGGGCCCCGTGAGACTCTTTTGGAACAGGCGGATCAATAACCTTTCGTCAACCTGAAGCTGAGTGAGGTCTCCGCAATAGGCTTTAAGGTGGGCAATGGGGCAGCCCCTGCCATTATATTTCTCAAATTCCGGGATGTGAAAATTCGGGGGGAGAGATGCCTCTGGGAAATAGCAGAGGTCCCGGAATTGGTAGGACTGGCGGTCCCCACCTTGCAATTGCCAGAGAGTGCACTCCAGGTCATTTACTCTTGCGAGGAGAGCGTCTGGAGCTACTGCAGCTGTGAACATTACAGTAGAGGCAGGTGCCGCGTACACTGTATGGGTCGCCCCTAAGGGCTCCTCCGGATCCACCATTCCGTCGTCTGGTGCTACGACAGGATGGCCAGTGTACACGTGCAAAGGTGCAGTGTGGTGTGGGATAAAGGATGAACCTTGTGTATGATAGAAGGGTGAAGGAAAAACAGGTGGTGGTGCAACAAGTGGTACAGAATGTGGGAGCAGGAGTTGTTGAACCGGGGTGGTGTCAACACTTACGGATGGTAATGCTCCCGTCGGCCTAGGAGGCTGGCCACCAGATAGGAGGGATGCATGCTGTGGTGGGTGCTGTGCTGGTGTAACAGAGGGTAATGCCGACACCCCTATTGCCGGAGAGACAAGGGATGGCGACGGTTGTGGTGGGAGTGCAGCAGGTGCAAACTGTGGTCCTAAGGCCGGTTGCACAGACAACTCGGGAGCTAGGAAAGACAAGGCTGAGAAGGGCTGGAACGACAGTGCTAATCCCTACAGCTGCTGGGCGAGGGCCGTCATCTGTTGCAGCTGCGCGGTCACGGGATCGTCGCTGGTGGCTCCAAAGGATGGGGGTAGAACAGGTGTGGGAGCAAAAGGCTGAGATCCCAGTTGCCCGAACTAGGGAGTAGCTACTACTGAAACAGCCGCAGTAGGGGGCGGGCAGGTAAAGACATAGCCCTGGGGAGAGACAGGCTCGACTGCTGTGGCCACGGGAACACGGAAATGAGGTGGTGGAGGTCCTCCAGAAGCTAAGGCAAAAGTGGAGGCGGCAGAAATAACAGGAACAGGCACATAGGAAGAGTGTTCGGAGGCAGGAACATCCTCCTAGACGGCAGGGGAAAGGGACTCGCCGGTATGCTGGGCCATCGCGGATCGCGAGCGAGTGAGGATTAGGCTACGGCTTGGATGAACAGGACGAAGCCTAGGATGAGCTATCGTCGGAAGTGACGAATAACTCGGGGGATGCGATCGACAGTAAGGTCGCAAAAGAGGAGTCAATGAAAGGAAAGATCTCGGGCTTAAGTTGAGGAAACTCGCAGATCAAAACTCCAATGCACAAAACAAACAAATTAGCAAAATGCAATGATTATGATGGTATGCAATGCGAATGCATGCTTCTAGTATGCACTCTCTCACCATCTTGGGGTGTCCTATCAGGCTGTCTGCTCCGGGTTCACAGCTAGGGTGGATAGGTCTCCGACTCGAGGTTAGAAATAGTAAGGTCCTCGTTCTAAATCCCTGCCAAAGCTTGGGCGGTGAACGGGTGGTGCTTTTGGAGCCTTGACCTCTGCCAAAGCAATAGGCTGTGCCGCTTTACTAACACCGACGCGACCCCAGTTAAGGGGGAACAAGCTCGATTTTCCATCCTATGCCAAAGTCATTAGGATGAACCACCGGAACATGTCCGTCGCAGACTGTATAGGTAAGCCTAGGAGAGGAGAAGATGCATGCCCTATATGATGTATGTAAAGTATGCTTTAAATTTTTTACTTGCAAGCTTATTAAGCCATGGGGGAGAGTTTCCAATTTGTCCCTAGTTTGCCTTAAGCTTTGATTTTGGTTGTTATGTTTTACTAACCAAAGAGGGGAAGCAAGCATGTCTCTATTCTCCTAAGCATGGCATAGTAGGAAGGGAAATAAACATGCAAGTAGACATGAATAAAAGCATGTGCTATATAATAAGTGCAAAAGGTGGTGACAGGGCAAACATAGCAAAGTGAGATGCAAAAGAAGACACTACTCAAAGGATAGCGAGGCATGGCATGGAAAGATAGCATGCAAGAAAAGCTGAGAAAGAGAAATCAAAGTGAAGCCGGGATCTGGTTATCCCCAGCGGAGTCGCTAGTTCTTGTAACCATGACGACGGGGGGTGGCCCACGGGTAGGTGGTATGTGTGCCAAAGAAGCGGCAAAGCCACGGCAAAAAGAAAAGGGGAAAAATGCAAAATGCAGGAGTCGCCACCTAGTCTATTATGGAAGACGAGGAAAACCATAAAACACATGAAAAATCATGCAAAACAAATAAAAAGGGGCTGCGCAAACCAGAAATGGGGGTAAGGAACCCTATTACGTGCGAGGAAGGTGTTAGGCACCCTCGTACGCCCGATAAATCGGTCTTCTAATGATTTCTCTTTTGCTAATGAAATGTCGGCTTTTCAGCCTCTTGCTGTACGCCCGAGGGCGATATGCCATGCCATGCAAATGCTTGTGGTGTCTAGAGTATAGGTGCATGATGTGTAGGGGTGTGTCCTAATGCTCAGAAATATCGCTCGTGTGCCGGGCCAAGAGTTGATGCAAGAGTATTGCATAATAAGATCAGGGGTCTAATATCTTGAGCGATTTATCATCCTTGATTACTACATGCCTAAATGCAAGCTAAAATGCAGGAAAACTGCTGAAAACAGAGATGTACCTTCCTAATGCATCAAGGAAGAAAACCAGATGAAAACCCAGAAGCAAATCGGGCCGAGAAAGCAAGCAAAACATTTGAAAAAAGCATGCTGTGTGCTATTGGAAACAGACCACTGCGCCTGTTTGGTGCGCCAGACTGGTGCATCAGTCTGGAGTGCCACCTATGTGCGTCTATGTGGGCCAGTAATGTATGCAGAGTGTAAAACACAGAAAGCAAAGAAAAGCAAAACATCAGAGGGTGCACTCTGGAAAAAAAACATGCAACAGAATCATTCTTGAAAAACTCAGAAAACAAGTTTTAAAAGATTTAAACATGTAAATGCAATGCGATGATCTTGAGCTCAAGGGCCTGAAGCCTCACACAAGATCTCATCTACGTGAACTAGCTGCAGGAAGCAATGATCCAGCCAAGCCTCTAGATGATGGACTGATACATATGATTCTCACAAGGGAGTAAAGTACAATCAGCCTACCAGATTCAGCCTGGAGCTGAATAACAAAGCAGAAAAAGCAAATGGAAAATAGTTTGATTGAAAGCTGAAAACATGCTGGTGGCATCTTGGCAGACCAAAGAATCAATCAGAAAGAAACAAGCTCAAAACACTACGATAAAGCCACGCAAGTATGGTGCTAATGCAAGTGCACTGATCATTGACCAGTCTGGCGCGCCTGCTGAGTGCGCAAGATTAGTGCGTGGGTTAGGTGCGACAGGGATATGCGCCCCAGGGATTCTGGATCAGACTGTGACCTAATCCAGAACCCACCCAGCAGTGATACAAGGGGGATCTATGCAAGTGCTAAAAGGCTCATGCCATGATAAAAACTGGAAAATATGCTACGAGTGCATAGGGTCAATGATCATCATGAAAACAAAGCATTTGAAGCCAAAGCAAGTTGATGGGTTCATGCATGCAAATGTGTGAAATACTTAAGAACAAGCATGATCTGGAGAAAACGAATCAAAACATGTATATATGATGATCAAATGCGCATGCTTCTACGTGCAAGGGAACACATGGTGCATGGCAAAAATATTAAACATGGAGCAACAACACGTGTTGATTACATGCTAGAAGTGCCAACGTGGATTAACATGGAGATTATTTGCATAGAAAGAACAAGCATGATATCATGAAAAACATCATAAACATCGAATAAAGCAAATCATACATGATGTTTTTAGCATGTTTTATTCAGCCCTAAAATGCCATCAAGAAATTAAAAAGGGGGATAGAATGCCTACCTCTCGATGTGTTCCTTCTTCGCGATATCAGAGATAAGAAAATCTTTGCTGCTTTGGAAGGCTCTAGGACGCAAGGAGGTGCTCCAGGGAATGAAAATAGGCTACTGGACTGGTGGAGAAGCTCGTACAGAGGTCAGGTTTTAGAGTAGAAGATGGCTGGGTGCAGGGATTTCTACTCAGGATTCTCAACTCTCAGGATTTCATCCTCTTCCAAAAGGGTGCCTATGGGGGTCCTTTTATAGGGAACTCTCAGGGATGAGTTACAGGTATAAGGAGAGCCTCGCAGACGAAGAGCCTGGAATATTCCACGGCACATTCGTTGCTGGAGGTAACAGCCAAGGAAGGTGGAAAGCCAGCAGTCGCAGCGTTTGCAGCGTTGTGCGTCGGCTAAGTGTGCCACATAAGTGTGCTAGGGAAGTGCGTTAGGTTGATGTGCTAGGTAGGTGTTCTAGTTAGGTGTGCTGGGTTGGTGTGCTAGCTAGGTGTGCTAGGTAGGTGTGCTAGGTAGGTGCTCTCCCCTATTGGTCTGATTTCCTAACTGGGCTGCGAGCTTGCTATGGGCTTAGGGATTGGTCCAAGGGTCAGCTGTATCCAAAGCAACAACTAGAGCCTTATCAATGAGTTACCTCAAAATCGGGGTGTCTACAGTTACCCTTGAGAGTTTCCTATAAAAGGACCCCCATAGGTAGCCATAAGAGGGATGAAAAATCCTGAGAGGTGAGAATCCTGAGTAGAAATCTTGAATCCAACCATTTTCTGCTCTAAAGCCAGCTCCCTGCACGAGTCTCTCCATCAGTCCAGCAACTTATTTTCATTCTCTGGAGCACCCCCTAGCGTCCTCAAACCTCCTAGGTCCTTCCAAAATAACAAGGATCTTCTTATTTCTGATATTGCAAGAAGGAACTCCTCGAGAGGTAGGCTTTCTACCTCCTCTTTATCTTCTAAATATCATTTCAGAAACTTGATAAAACATGCTTAAAACCTTATATGTGATCTGTTTTGTTCCATGTTTATGAAGTTTTCATGATAACATGCTCGCACCGCATGCAAATAATCTCCATGCTAACCTATGTTTATATTTCTAGCATGAAATCCGCATGAGCTATTGTTTCCTTGCACATAGTATTTTGTCATGCACCATGTATGCCCTTGCACGTAGAAACATGCTTATGATCATCATTTACACATGTTTTGATTCACTTTATCCAGATCATGCTTGTTCTCAAGTGCTTCACACGTTTTCATGCATGAACCCATCAACTTGCTTTGGTTTCAAATGCTTTGTTTACATGATGATTCTTGATCCTATGCACTCACATCATGTTTTCCAGTTTTTAATCATGGCATGAACCCTTTAGCATTAGCATGAATCCTCCTTGTATCTCTGCTGGGTGGGTTCTGGATCAGGTTACAGTCTGATCCAGACTCCGTAGGGCACACATCCCAGTCGCACCCAACCCGCGCACCATTCTGGCGCACTCAGCAGGTGTGCCAGACTGGCCAGAGATCAGAGCACTTGCATTACATCCATTCTTGCATGGCTTTATTGCAAAGTTTTGAGCTTGTTTCTTTCTAATTGATTCTCTGGTATGCCAAGACATCACTTGCATGTTTTCAGCTTTTGATCAGATTGTTTTCCAATTGTTTTCCTCGTTTTATTATTCGGTTCCAGGCTTAATCTGGTAGGCTGATTGCACCTTACTCCCTTGTGAGAATCATGTGCATCGCCCCAAGATCCAGTGGCCTGACTGAATCATGCTTTCTTCATCTAGTTCAAATAAGTGAGATCTTGTGTGAGGCTTCTAGCCCTTAAGCTCAAGGTCATTGCATTGCATTTGCATCTTTAGCTCTTTCAAGACATGTTTTTCCAAGTTTTCCAGAATGATTCTACTGCGTACTTTTCCAGAGTGCATCCTATGATGTTTTGCTTTGCGCGGCTTTCTGTTTTTGCCTCTTCATACTTTACTAGCCCACATAGACGCACATAGGTGGTGCTCTAGACAGACGCACCAGTCTGGCGCACCAAACAGGCGCAGTGGCCTGTTTTCAGTAGCACACAACATGTTTTTCATGTTTTTTGCTTACTTAATCACCCGATTTGCTTCTGGATTTTCATTTGATTTTCTTCCTTAGGAAGGCACAGATATGTTTCCAGCAGTTTTCCTTGCATTTTAGCATGCATTTAGGCATGTAGAAAGCAAGGATGATAAATCGCTCAAGATATTAGATCTTTGATCTTATTATGCAATATTCTTGCATCAACTCTTGGCCCGGCACACGAGCGATACTTCTGAGCATTAGGACACCCCACTACACATCATGCACCTATACTCTAGACACCACAAGCATTTGCATTGCATGGCATATCGCCCTCGAGCGTACAGCAAAAGGCTGAAAAGTCGATATTTCATTAGCAAAAGAGAAATCAATAGAAGACCGATTTATCGGGCGTACGAGGGTGCCTAACACCTTCCTCGTACGTAACAGGGATCCTTACCCGCATTTCTGGTTTACGCAGCCCCTTTTTATTTGTTCGCATGATTTTTCATGTGTTTTATGGTTTTTCTCGTCTTCCATTTGAATAGACTAGGTGGCGACTCCTGCATTTTTTGCATTTTTTTCTCCTTTTCTTTTTGCCGTGGCTTTGCCGCTTTTGGCACACATAATATTATTTATTTGTGGCCACCCCCGCCGGCATGGTTACAGAGTCCTTATCCTTTCTTTGGTTCGCAATGATCCATGTGTTGTATCCTTTTGGCATGAGTCATCCTTCATTTTTGCATTCGGTTTTGAGTTTTGATTCTCCAATATGGTTTTCCTTGTCTTCTTGTTTTGAATAGAATAGGTGGCAACTCCTTGTTTTATTTTCATATCGTTTTTCCTATGTATTTGAGCTGTCTCCCTATCCTTAGAATCGTCGAATTCGCTATCGCCTTACCATTCTCCATGTGGTCCTGATCGCATAAGAGCGTAGTTCCCTTCTGCTGGTGTGGTCACACCTGTGGTTGTGAAAATGGCATAGTTTTACATGTGTTTTTTTTGTTTTTGGTGGACGTGTGCTGGGTGACATTAGGTTACTCTCGCATTTTATGTTTTGGCTTTCAGGTGTAGATATTGGTGTAGTTCAATACTGGTACATATAGTGAAGCCACTAACTACACACGAGGTTTTGGGTAGTGACTTAGTTGTTTTGATTATTTATTTACTTTATTTTAGTTTAATTCTATAAATTAGTTAAATGTGTAGTACCAATGTTGATGTGTGATGCACTGGACTGTTACAGAATGGTATGAGAGCATAGGTTCACTAAGTGCACCTGCTTAGTTGTGTCTAGTCAGTGGCTCTGTAGGACTGCTCAAGATAGTGTCGCACCTAACCTTTGTTTGCTTTGTGGTTGTAACCATGTCGTCGAGGATGGCAACAATATGCGTATGCCAAAGTCGACAAAGCCACGGCAAAAATGAAATAATGCAAAATGCAGGAGTCGCCACCTAGTCTATTCAAATGGAAGACAAGGAAAACCATATAACATGAAAATCATGCAAACAATAAAATAAAAGTCTTCGTAAACCAGAAATGCAGGTAAGGATCCCTATTACGTACGAGGAAGGTGTTGGGCACCCTCGTACGCCCGATAAATCGGTCTTCTATTGGTTTCTCTTTTGCTTATGGAATGTCAACTTTGCAGCCTTTGCTATATGCCCGAGGGCGATATGCCATGCCATGCTAATGCGTGTGGTGTCTAAAATATGGGTGCATGATGTGTAGGGGTGTGTCCTAATGCTCAGAAGTATCACTCGTATTGCGGGACTAGCATTGATGCAAGAAAATTGCATAATAAGATCTAAGATCTAAAATCTCGAGTGAGTTTTAATCCTTGCTTTGCTATATGCCTAATGCAATCTAAAATGCATGGAATGGTAGTTGAAAACATAGCTGTGCCTTCTTAATGCATCAAGGAAGAAAGCCAAAGAAAACTCAGAAGCGAATCGAGTCGAGAAAACATGCCAAAAATATATGAAAACCTGCTGTGTGCTACTGAAAACAGGCCAATGCGCCTGTTTGGTGCGCCAGACTGGTGCGTCAGTCTGGTGCGCCACCTATGTGCGTCTAGGTGGGCCAGGAAATCGTGCTGAGGGAAACCAGAAAACTATGCAAAGCCAAAATATCAGGGAATGCATTCTGGAAAGGTATGCAGTGAAAAAATGATTCTGTAAAACTCAGAAACCATGCCTTTGAAATGAAAGAAATGCAAATGCAATATCTATGGACCTCATGCTCAAGGGCCAGTAGCCTCATACAAGGCCCCACCTATTTTATGCTAAACGAAGGATGCATGATTCAGCCATGCTACTGGATTATGGGCTGATGCACAAGGCTCTCCATGTAGGAGTAAGGTGAAACCAGCCTACCAGATTCTAGCCAAGGGCTGAATAACAAAATGGAAAAAACAATTGGAAAACGATCTGATTAAAACCGAAAACATGCATGTGAAATCCCAAAACAACAGAGAATCAGCCATAAAAGAATCAAGCTTAAAACCTTCGATAAAGCCATGCAAACAAAGATGCTAATGCGAGTGCTCTGTTCTCTGACCAGTCTGATGCACCTGCTTGTTGCGCCAGAGTGGTGTGCTGGATGGGTGCGCCTGAGTGGTGCGCCCCAAAGAATCTGGATCAGACTGCAATCTGATCCAGAATCCATCCCAGCAAAGAGACAGGGGATTCACGCTAATGCAGATGAGTTCATGCCATTGTTAAAAGCTGAAAACATGATGGGGATGCATATGATCGAGAGTCATTATGTAAATCATGTATTTAAGACTAAAATGAAATGATGGGTTCATGTATAAAAACATGCAAAATGCTAGGGAATAAATATGATATGGGTAAATCCAATCAGAACACATGTAAATGATATATCAAGCATATCTCTACGTGCAAGAGTATGTAAGTGCGTGGCAAAG
>JAMKQA010023142.1:0-10762 GCA_024699735.1 Posidonia australis
AATTAAGAGGATCTAGCGAGGACATTACGAGGAAATATTTCCTCGTAATATCCTCGCTAAATTTATACGAGCACATTGCGAGGATATATCCTCGCAGTATTGATTTAACGAGTTACACAGCTACGAGGATAATTATTCCTCACTACGTCATCGTTAAGCTTTGTAACGAGGATTTTGCGAGGAATTTACGATGACTTAGCGAAGAATATTTTCTTCGCTAAATATAGATTTTCTTGTAGTGCCACCACCATCAATTCTAAAAGCCTTGATAGAATTTTGAAATTGAGTTTGAGAAAAGATATAAAATTGAACATACACACTGAAGAACTCAAATTTTTGCTTGATAGGAAACATTCACCCATAACGAGTGAAATCATCAACAAAGAGAACATAGTATTGAAACTCATTACAACTAGAAAAAGATGAAGGGCCCCCAGAGATTACAGTCTAGCAGCTGTAAAGGAGCAGTAGTATGCTGGTTGTAGTGGAGAAAGACAAATAAGTACTCTTACCTAATTGACACAGAGTACACTTAGATAGAAGATAAGATGAATAAGGTATCTTGAGTTTATGAAGAACAATTGAAAGAAGATTATAAGAGGGTTGACCAAGGCGGTGATGCCAAAGTTGTGTTGAAGCTTTGTTGCTAAGAAAGGCTTTGGGAATTGCTTGAACTTGATGTTTATCTTTCCTGAGAGTGATAGGACACATCTGTCCTTCAGTCAGCCCTTGATGGAGAAGTTGCCTTATTGTTTTGTCCTTAATCACAAAACTATTGTAATTAAATTGAAAGAAACAAGAATTATCCTGAACAAATCTTCTTACTGATAAGAGATTATAATGTGTAGTAGGACAGTGAAGGACATTATTTAGTTGAAATGTGTTACCTCCAGCTAAGAAGGTTGAATTCCTAGTGTTTTGAATGAAAAGAATTTCACCATTGCCCATCATAACAGAGTTTGTTCCATTGTATGAATCACCTAAATTTAGATTTCTAATTTCAAAAGTAATATGATGAGAAGCCCTAGTGTCAATATATCAAGTACTATCATCAGGATTAGCATTTTTCTGAGCTATTATGGCTACAAGCTTCTCAACTAATTGATGATCAATGTAATTCATATTAAGTCGTTGAAAGTAATCAATAGCTGAATGCCCAAATTTTTGACATATTTGACATTGAATTCGATTAGGAATAGAACTTGAAAGTTTAGTTGTAGTTGGTCTAGGTAGTAGAGGAGATAACTGAGAGTTTGACCTTAGAGATTTTACATGTCCATTCTTGCTAGAGGTTCCTTTGAAGTTTTGAAATGAGTCTTTATTACACTTGAATTGCTGCTTAGCACATGATTGTTGTTGTTTAGCAGCCAAAGCAATGATGTTTTCCGTTGAATTCTCATCAAGCAAGCATAATTCTTCAGCAATCAACAGAGAATGTAACTCTTCAGTGGTAAGACACACAGATCTGGTGAATAGAGGATGCAAAAGTCCTATACTTAGATGGTAAACCATTTAAGATGCAAACAAGAAGATCTACATCAGAAACTAGAGTGACTTGCAGTAAGCTAATCAGTAAGATTTTTAAACTATTGTAGATACGATGTCATAGATTGGGAGCCTTTTTTGATGTTATACAATTACTTCCTCACAGAAAGAATGAGAGTAGTGGAAATTTGTCCAAATCTTTGAAAAAAGTTTATCCCAGGCTTCCTTTGCATAGTTGATACCAATAGTATATGGAAGCGCAGATAGAGAAAGAGTAGCACTAATCCAGGAGAGAATAGAGTGATCAACAACATACCAACTGTGGAACTCCGATGAACTTGGATCTGGAGGACTCTCTTCAATGTGATTCGTTACGTTTTGGCTTCGTAAGATTGGCTAAAACATAGATTTCCACATCAGGAAGTTTGTACCATTAAGTTTGATCAAAATTAGACTAGCAATGTTATTGATAACAAACGAAGAAGAGTTCACTAGAGATGTCGTACTGGAGAGGTTGTTGATTATAGCATCGTTGGAGAAGGAAGAAGATGCCATTGTAGGGCAGGAACGAGTTGCAACGATGCTAGGAGGTGATTGATACCATGAAAGTGCTTAATGAACTGAGCAAGCAGAGCACTAAAGTGAAGTAAGATGAGAAGAAGAAGAACAAGACAATTTGAAAGAGCTATTGGATTGTGGAGAATGAGATTTCACTCATATGCTGACAAAGTTCATTACAAGGTCTTAAATGGCTGAGCTCAGCTGGATCATAACTAACAAACTAATTAGCTAATAAAACAAACAAACTAACAGTTATTCTGTAACAACCTAATTAACTAACAGATTAATATTACAATAGCTAAACAAAAATCACTATCAATTTGATCATTGTAGAGGCCGAGTTGTTGGTGGTAATCTTTGGTGATAAGACGAGCTTTATGTCGTTCAATACGACCATCGACACACCTATAAACCTTGAAGACTCACTTGGAGCCTATCACATTCTTATTTGGAGTAGAGGGGACCAGAGTCTAGGTTCCATTATGAAGAAGTGCTTGGTATTCATTTGGCATGGTGGCCTTCCAATGGGGGTACTTCTTGGCTTTAGTGTAACATGTTGGTTCATGTAATGAGGGATCTTGAAACTCTACTATGAGAGCATGAGGGAGATGGTGAGGACTAGAGGAGGTTATAATCAAAAGAATAGAGGAGGTTATAATCAAGTTTCTTTTTAAAGAGCTTTTACAAAGGAGAGATATAGTTGGCGGTAGGCGAAGGTAACTAGTTCATTAGGGTGACCATGTAGAAAAGGCATTGACCCAAAATTTCTTAGGAAGTTTAGAATTAATGAGCAAACACCGACCCATCGAAGTAATATGATGGTGGTTTTGTTCAACCAAACCATTTGGTTGGGCTATTTATGGGAAAGAAACACGATGTATGATTCCACAAGATTGAAGATAAATCTTGAAAAGGGTTTTTCGAAAACTCACCACCGCCTTCTGTTTGAATATGTTTCACTTTCAATGATATTAGATTTTCTATCGTCTTGTGGAAATTACAAAAGGTTCTTAACAAGGGGGAAAAATCAAGTAAATCTGGAGTAATCATCTACATTAGTACGATGATGATGATATTAGTAAAGGACCCCAAACATCTATGCCAGATGTAATGGATGTAACAGATGGTTGGTGTAGAGAACACAGAGGAGGGAGTGGTCCATGCAGTGGTAGTGGACATCATGACTAGAGAGAAGGAAGAGAAAATCAGGTGCAAATTGCATGCATTTTCAATATGTATTGGCCTCGTATGTGTATAGTTTTTTTTTTTTTTGTAATTTGCAAGGGCTCCTCACAAATCATGATTTTTTTAAATTTTTTGTATACATTGCGAGGAAAAGTCCTCACGATTCTTTATTTTTTTTAAACTTTGCAAGGACATCACATGCATATTGTGAGGCAATTGCGATGACATTACGACACAATATTCTCACAAAATCCTTGTAAAATTCTTTATATGCACATAACAAGGAAACATCTTTGCAAACTCTATATAGTGACGACTCCTATTGTGAGAACAAAATGCGAATGTCCTCGCAGAAGTCTTTAGTGAAGACTTGATGAGGACTTTGCAAAGATTTTTGTCCTTGCAATTTCGAGCTTTTCTAGCAACGTCATTTGCTAATATATATGTAGTTTATTAGATTTGTTCTAACAAAGTATGAGTATATATAGTAAAAGCATGAATATATATATGTAGTTTATTAGATTTGTTCTAACAAAGTATGAGTATATATAGTAAAAGCATCACATTACAAGGCATTCACGGTTGGTCTCCTTTCCAATAGGCTCAAATACACCACTTTCGATGTTCACCATTGAAGTTGGTTTCTCTAACAGTTTTTGACCGACGCTCATGAGTTCATTCAAGTTTTTTTCAGTAGAAATGTCAACTGAAGCAAGATCACCACTCAATGTATCATTTTGCATGGATTTTTCAAATTAAATTTAGGTAACGATAGAAAATCCCCAAAACTTAAATGTCCAAAATAATGTGGGGGGATGATTATTGATAAATTAATTATCAAATACAGCTACCCAAATTTATACTTTTATGGGATATAAAGGATAATTAATTATGGAATACAAGTACCTAATTTAATTTAGTTTCAGGTTATTGCGATCTTCTATAATCACCTGTATTTATAAAGGTCATTAGAACAACGTGAGACAATCGTTTTAGAACAACATGGTTAGTTGAAGAGAAAATATGTTTATAAATAATTACACAAAGAACATCATCTTTTAACTAGGAAAATTTTCAGATAAGGTGCGAACTAATTTATATTAAATGAGATCTCTACATTTTCTTAGTAAATCATGTTATACTTTATCTAATTTATTAATAATTTTAATTAATAAATTAATTATAGTAATGTACCAAAATTTAATAATTTATAGATTTCCGATGACATAGTTTACTAAAAAAAAATGCATGTCTCATTTATATTAAATAAGCAGATGAATTATCATATAGTTTACTGAAAAATGCAAGTGGCTCATTTATAATAGATGAAGGATAAGACTTACATGAAGATTCCCATATTCAATAGTATTGTTCCATTAATCGTTAGTCGCATGATAGTTTGCTACATTCTCTAGGAACAACAAATAATTGATTTTTCTGATACAACCAAGAAATAAACTACTATTATAAATCCAACCTTGTAATTTTTAATGCAATGCAGAAATAAAAGAGTTATTGGTTTTTAAGTAATTATAATTGAAATATGATGTTGAAAGATAGTTTACCTGGATTCTGAGATAATTTTCTTCAGTTTGAAAGGTTTGAAAGATAGCAGAGGTGTGAATGTCAACTATATCTGTGTTTCCATGACAGAATGCATCAAAATACCTCATTTTGCTGCATCCTTTGTATCATACTTCCTTTCCAGCTTTGGCATTCCAGTTCCTAGTGAAATCACTAAAAACTTTCCATAATCCTGTGGATTTTATTAAGTGTACTTTGGAATTTTCTTTTTGTAAATTTCCTTTGTCACTTGGCTAATCGCTATCAGTGTCTATCAACATCATAGAAATACACTTGATATTAGAAGTATAATACATAAAGAAATAAACTTAAAATCTGAAAAAACCAAATATAAACTACTTTTAGAAAAAAAGGCTACAGAACTCTTTCATTTTTCCGTGAAAAACCCCTCCCCGATTAGTTTATAGGATATGTGTTCTATCATCTAAGCTGAACACGAGAGATTAGTGTTTCCCTTTTATTGTACGTGCAAATCCCAAGGAATGGTACGAGGCAAAATGAACTGCATGTAATGAAAATAAATGAACTGGTGAATATATAGAATCCTCTAATGGGTTAAGCTAATATCCGTTTTTTTTTCAAAACATTAGCTAATATGTTAATTACCGGATTGTTGGCAGTGACCCCTCCATCAATGAGATTGAATTCCCGAATGTGTCATTCAGAGTTGGTCGTTTGAAAGTAGTGAGCAGGAAGAAAAGTTGGTGCTGCAGAGGTGCTGATGCAAATATCAGAGAGTAATGCATCTAAGCTATTATCATTTTTTTCCCTGTACATGAGAAAGATAGGGGAAAAAATATTAAAATACTTATGAGTAGTGATTACAAATACTAGTATCTCGTAAAATTTCTCTCATCGATGTGCAGTGTTAGAAAGTTGAAGGTATCTATCAAGAATGGAAAAACCCTTTCTTCCTATGGAGCTAAATTATTAGGCACAATCAGACTGCACGGCCGCACTAGATCTTGCCTCCGTTTGTGGATAACATGTTAATGCTTGTGAAAGCCTGATTGATATTAAATACATAGACTGAATATTATCATTTAACTAACTAGCAAACCAGCCCGTGTGTATGTTTAATATTTAATTAAAAATATTATTTTGATAATGAATTATTTTCTTTGTTTGATGGTACAGAATATAATAATTAAATATATGTAACATTGCATATTTCATGTATTACAGTTACTAAATTTAAATACTTGTAAAATCAAGTCCATCAGTAATATAACTCTTAGGAAAAAATTGAAACCAAATTAAATTAATAAGTTTCACAATGATAATTTAGAAATTTATCGCAAAGATATCAAACTACATATATGATCGCTAGGCCAATATCCACTGTTAATGAGCTTTTAAGGATTTTTAGACAAAAAAATCATCTTTTTTTGATCAAAACAGAAAGATGAAAAAGGAAGCATAACATGTATAGGTTGTCTTCTTTTTTTCTAGGATTTTGAGATAGAAATAAAATCAACAAAAGTTGAATGTATAATGACAATAATAAGAGATCGACATTAAAATTAATAACAAAAATAATACTTCAAATGCTCATGAAAGCAAACATTTTCATGTGATAATGTGAGAACTTACTTTGTGAACTCCTTCACCATGATCATAGTGTATTGTTCTTATCTTGAAGATGTCCATTTTTGTATTTGTAAAGTTGTCTTATTCAAAGAAACTATCCTAACATTAATAATTTTCAATAATAAAAATTATAATTATATTTTGGAGGATCATTCTGACATCGTGTTTGAATAACATTTTGATAATTATCATGTCAACATATTTTCTCTTTCTACTTATACTTGGATTTTTTAATTGTAATTTGATAATATTTTCTAGTCATTAAAATTTATTTTTATTTGTATTTATTTTTTGTTAAATTGATCTTTAGATTTTCATACGATTATTTTGATAACATAAGATTTTATTTTACATGCATGAATGCATCAACATTATTTCTAAGTATTATTATTTTTGTGTTTATATAGATTTAGTATATAATTCACTAAGAATATTATATTTTATATAATATATGTTTTTTATAAGATTAAAGTATGCAATAAGTGCACTTCTATGACTCACACTTATTGAACAAATCAGTAAAACTTTTATTTCCTAGGGCTAGACTTCTCATACTGCTTAGGGTACTAGGGTTTCTTGATTTTCGGGTTTCCTTGCAATCAATCGCAATCTTCAAGAAATGGGTCAAAGACATGCTAGGCACGAAGATATCTAAATAATATTTATTAAATTTCTAAGACTAATTATATCATTCGATATAATAATATCTTATTTTTTTTACTTCTGTTGTTTAAACCGGTAGCTTAAGTTGTGGGGCTACTCCCCACCAACAATAATAAGGTTTGAACCTTGATGGATGTTATGATATAATGAAACCACGCTGCTTTCGTTGATCCCTACTACTGGATTGGGTTAGTTCATTCAAAACAATGTTATCACCCATAACCTTTTTCTATTAATGATTACTGATATGCTATTAATTAACATACAATTTACATGTTCCTTAATTACAAATCAACAGAAAAAAAAAGCCTCAAAACCTTTGTGGTCGACTCATTGAAGAATTACAAATCAACTTGGAATTAAGAAAATTACGTTAAGAAGAGTATTTATGGAATAAACCACAAGAAAAACAATACCTCGTAGCAAGAAAAAATGGTAGGTTGGAGTAGCTTTATATCAAAGGTTGGTATGATGACGTTCGTCAATGTATCATGTAACCGCTTACTGTCGAGTCGTTCCTTGATGTTCTCCTGAAGATATGTTCCATCATATTTTGGTCCTTTTGAGTAACTTGAAAAGCCTAGTCATGCCAGAAATTGGTTTCCTGCATTTCATATACAGATAAAAAAAATTTATGAATGCGTTTCTTTTTTAGTAAACTAGAATGTAGTAGTTAACAGTGCTGGAGAATAAGATGATGGTTGTAACTATTCACTCAATATTGTTTTACAATATGTTATATGAAATATCTATAACTAAAGCATGATTTTATGAATGTGATAGCTTGTCAACAAAAAATAGATCTAATGATGCAAGTATTTCGTCAATCAGTTGGATAGAAGCCTTCGTAAAAACACAACTTCGAAATTGGAAAAAAGAGCACAAACATATTTGTATCTGATTACAATTAATGGAGAAGAGATTTCATAGCTTGAAAGTGATCTTACAAGTCAGGGTGATAAGGAATTGTCATGTATGTATAACGAGGACAGATGATTAAGTAATGAATGTTACCCACCAAAAAAAAAAATAATAATAAAGTGTTTCTTCTACACTATTATCAATCCCTTTTTCTAGTTTGATCTATTCATCTCATGTAGTATCTCATCATAATATGAAGGTCAGACCAATCTTCTTTCAAATTAATTTAGTTTAATGAGGTAAGCGTTTCTTAAGCAGAAATGATGCATGATACTTGGTGAGTATTCAAAGTTGATGCACAATATATACCAGGGCTGAGGAAAAATCTTTGGGCCATGCTTAACATAAAAATCTGGAATGTCTTTGGCAGCAAAAAGAGGGCGTTTCTGTTCATCAGGTGTTGTTAACATAGCAGTGATGAGGCCTCCAGTGCTCGTTCCAGCGATCACATCGAAATAGTCTGCCAGCCTTGCTTCCGGTCCGTCGAGTCTCTGTCAGATTCTCCAAAGGAAAATAAAGAGAGAATGTATCTGAATTAATGTAAGCATTTGAAACTGAGCTCGAGAATGGCAGGATTAATTTAGCACATGTAAATTATCAAATTAACGAGAAATAATTTCTCATTTTGACATAAAACAAAAGCCCATGGTATATATCCTTACAAAAGAAAATATAATAGAAATTAAGCTGGGATGATAAAACAAACACAAAGCATGGCGCACTGCGACATGCTATGTATGGACCTACGTGTTCCAGCAGCTCTTCCTCCAAGAAGGCAAGAATGGTAGCAGGAATAATCCCCCTGATGCCACCACCATCAATACTAAGTATTGTTACCACACTACCATCGTTTGGAGTTTCTACAGAAGCCATGAAAAACCTTGTGAACGAAAACAGATCGATCTGCAAAATCTTCGCCAATTGAATGGGTTCAAAGATCGTGATCTACCACCGTTGGATTAGAATCAATGGTTGAGATAAATCGCTATTACTATGTTCCTTTGTTTCACCTAGATGACAAACTTTGGCCAACTATTTGTCTTGAATTATGCTGTAGACAATGGATTTCTTGATAGAACAACTGTTTCATTGGTCATTTGAAAGAAAATGGATTTTTTTTTTATTGATTTAAGTCCATGTCTCATAATTAAGAAAATCGAGATAAGGTAGTTTATGTATATAAATTAGTGAGAGAGGTGTAGACAATTGAATTTTATCATTTTTTCGAAGAATTAGTCTTCCTTACAGTATCATCTGGCTCTTTAAAAAGAAGCTTCACCTTCAATTCAGAGAACTTTGATGCAACTACACATAAAATATCCTTTAGAACAATATTGATGCAAAATAACTTTTATTTGTGATCCTTCTTGTCATTTCGATCTGTCCTTCCACACTCTCACCGTGATATTTTAATACCCATTGATGGATTCGATTTATTTTTGTTGTGATGGGATGTAGATGAGGCTTTTTAAACAAAGTTCGATAATAAAAAAGTATTTCAACATATATACATCAACAACCACTTGTCCACTTGGTTTAGCTACGTAAAACACTCATTTAGGGTTAGACAACCAATATTAATATAATTTAATGGATAGGACATAGGTAATGGGTAGGATATGGATGATGCTTTACCCTATCCACTTTACCTCCTTAAATTTTAATATAATTTAAAGCCTAACTTATAAATTAACCACATAATTTAAATGTTATTAACATGTTTAGGGCTTTACCCTAATGTCATTCCAATTTTATCCCAAACTAAAGCCCAAGTCCATGTTCCAAGCTACCAAGTTCAACGTCCAAGTTCCAATCTACTTGTTTTCATAAAAAAACCTTATGTAGTAGACACACTCATAGTCTCACACACATTCACACTCATGGTCCATTTTGCACGATGACAGTGAATGACAAGATGGACCACATGATGATTAATGGAATTTTGAATTGTTTATTAAACTTATGTTTAAGAATTAAATTTGTCATACATTTTAAATGTTTCTTATTTGATATATGAATATCTTGGAATTATGTTTGCATTATTTAAATATCTTACTATTATATTAGTTTATAATATTTATTTAACTACTGTTTATGTGGTGTTTGCAAGTGATATCAATTACATGTATTAATAAGAAAAATTTTACCAGTTTATTACTAGGCTTGGCAATGGATTGGATTTGCACTACAAGAAAATTTACATTTAGCGAGGACAATATTCCTCGCTAAGTCCTCGCAAGTTCCTCGCAAAATCCTCGTTACAAAGTTTAACGAGGACGTAGCGAGGAATAATTATCCTCGTAACTATGTAACTCGTTAAATCAATACTACGAGGATATATCATCACAATGTGCTCGTGTAAATTTAACGACCTCGCTAGATCCTTGTAATTCCTCGGTAAATGCTTGCTAAATATCATGAGATTGTATCGTCGTTCTAGTTTTAGCGACGAAATTACGAGTATATAGCGAGGACATTCCCTCGCAAATTACTCGCTAAGTGCTCGCTAAATATCATTATTTTTACGAGGATATAGCGAGGAAATGTCCTCGCTAATACTGGGTAGTTAAAAAAAATAAAACAGTACATTATAGAATTGAACCTGCTAAAACTTAGATTCATATACCTGGTAAAATGACATTCAAATACATTCACAAGTATATTAAATTACACATTGTAGACACCCCGATTTTGAGGTAACCCAGAGATGAGTATCCTTATGTTGCTTTGGATGTGATCAGCCCTTGAATCGAGCCCCAAACCCATTAACCAG
>JAMKQA010023143.1:0-10983 GCA_024699735.1 Posidonia australis
GTGTGTTTTCAGGTGCAGACCGCGTGCAGCCAAGTTCCGGTGCAGGAGTTGGAGCTTCTAGCCGCGCATCGAGATCCTAGAGGTGAGCCTTAGTTACAGTCCTTTTGTTCTGTAATTTGTGTAATTTGGCTTGTGATACTGTGTTTTGGTAACGTGCTCGGGTTCGGGGTGTTATAATTTAGTACAATAGTATTAATCTAACTCATTGTAAAGAATGATAGGAGTGCCGTCATTTAGTCTAGGATTTACTCAAGAAATGACGAAAGAAAACAAGGACGAGAGCCCATCTCGTAATACAAGAAGTTGAAGCAACAAAATGAATGACAACACTTCCATAACGAAGGCGAACACAGTAAAGTGTTTTTGGTTTATATCATCATCAAGGAGTACGTTACATCCCAAACATTTAATATTTCAATAAAATATAAAAAATAAATTGTTATTCTAACATACCTGTAGCAACTAGGGCATCACGTCCAGCTACTTAGGAGTTTCTTACCTCCCTTGTCCGCTGTCATGATATCACTAGGTACGAACATACCTTGAGCCTCGGTACTCAGGCAATTGGAGTCACACCTTCAGGTCCGGATGGCACCTTGATCCACGGACCTTAGCCTCGGCTTCATGAATGATAACCCAGGAGTTTCATACCTCCATGGAGAGTCAAGCAATTACCTACAGCCTCTTGGTTTTGAACCTCAACCTAGGTGATGTGCCCGACTCTCTGAGGACGTCATCATACGCTTGCGTCTAGACAGTACGACCCTTTAATCTCTTGGTCCACCTCACATAGGAAAACAGCGGAAAAATCCTTTTAAAACATTACCATTTTTATTTTGAAATCCAATTCAAGATCTTCTATACATTATCAGGATATTCATAACATATAAATAGCAATTTGAAACCATTTATACCTTACCAGGGTAATTACAAAACTAAACCTTGTATGGGAAACCAAAATGCCAACACAAGAACAGCCAAAACATCAATTCAACATCTGAAAAGTGCTCTAAAAACCATGGGACTCACCCACGAGCCTAGCTCATGGGGCTTCCATGTGAGTGACCCTGAACTCCTAGGGCTCAATGTGCGAACAATTGGCACCCAACAACACCTTAAATTCCTATTTCTCACTACACAACATAGAACTCGGCATATGATATACCAAAACGTAGGAAGTCAGGCAAGCAACACTCTAGTACTAAAATTATCAATTTTCATGCATTATAACTTGAGAAATCCTTGAAAACACCTTGGATGAATAGTACCAACCACATTTAAATTTTTGAGATTAAAAATCGCATCTCAACTGAAAATCACAAAACCTCTTCCATCATGCTCAGAATCACACAAGGAACACAACCATATAATTTTTACAAGAAATTGAGCAAGGTGGTGGAGCGTGCAACTTAAAGACGATGCGTAGTGATCATCTTCTTTGGCCCCGGTGACCACCTCATGCAACTTTGGCTGACTCTACGTGCTCTAGAGCTCGCTGCAGACCCATAGACGTTACTCCAACCTCAATTCCCTCGGACGAGCTCTCCTCCTTCACTCTCTGTCTCTGTCTGTTTCTTTCTCTCTCTCTCTCTCTCTTACCTGTTTGAGTTGTGCAGGAGGCTGTTGAGGAGTGGGAGAAGAAAAAGGAGTGAGGAAGAAGTGGCGGGAGAAGAAATAAGGAGAGGAAGGGCTGGCTTCGTTAAGATGGGGGTTGAGGCTTACGGGAGAAATAAAAGGTAAAATACTTACCTGAGGGTTTTATCCCTCGGTTGTAACTAATGTAAATACCTAGCTATAACATGCAAAGTATGAAATATAATATGCAAAATACTAGAATAGAAAAACCCTCATTTCATATACATGAAATGCAAAATACCGATGTGACGTGGTTGGAGTCGACAGAAGAACTATGCTCTCCACAACTCTCCCAAAACTCAGAAAATTCCTCTCCTACTTTTCTCTCTCTTAGAATTTTGCTTATGATTTTCAATTCTATCTCCACCTCTCCACGTCTCCAATGACTGGGGGTACCCATCTATTTATAGAGGCATGGGAGGATCAAAAAAAAATAAAAAGATCCAAAATTGGCAAGATTATACAACTGTCAACAAAAGTTTCCATTTCAAAAGTGTTGAACGTAGAGATCTAAGCATTCAACGTTGGACACTGGATATCTAGCATTCAACACCCCCAGGCAGCAACTGTACCAGTTAAGGCATATTCCATCAATTAATTGGGCAACAAATCACAATCAAAGGTTAATTGATGTTACACTTAATTAATGGAATTTCTCAAAGAAGGAAACCTTTTGAATTCAAAATTTTCCATAGAAAGAAAGTGACTGATGTAGCATGGCTGAGTTGTCAGGTGTAAGACACAGTAGACTTAGCATTTAACGTTAGACACCCAAATCTTAGTATTTTACACATTCAGAGCAAAAACTTGCTAAATTTGGCCACTAAGTCAAATGTGGTTAAACGAGTGGAGTAATGGGACAATAAAGGATCCTAAACATGGCAAGAAGACTCATTTTAAAATATTGGATATTCAATTGATACCAAAAATGGAAGGTTTGACTGAATTTGAATTGGGGAGGACCTACAAGTGGAGAATGCAGAATTTCAAGCGTTCAATGTTGAACACTGAGATGATTGCGTTCAATGTTGAATGCTAGCTTATTAGCGTCCAATGATCTAGATCAACAAATAGGCTTATGGAGAGTATTAGGGCTGAGAAAAAGGCTTCTAAAGATGAATAGAGCATGATATGGTGTGGTGGGACTTAATAAAAATAAAGAAGTGCTAAAACGAGATATCTACATATTGCCCCTCCTTGATGATGCTTTCGGCACGAAACTAGTTTCAAGGCTTGACGATATTCCCATGTGGCACAACTCAAGGGATTTTAAAAGGAGGATGGAGATCCAACACTTGGATGTGAGTCTAAGCTATCACCAAGTTGGAAGGAGCAAGAAGATCCAACACTTGCTGCCACGAGGTTGGATGAGGGATTGAGCTAGATAAAACATCCAACACTTGGGACATGGGGGAGCCAACACTTGGGTATGAAACTTAGTTGAGAAGGGGTCAGAAGATTCAACACATGTTGCCAACAGGTTGGATAAGAGATCGACCCATATAAAAGATCCAACACTTGGATATTTTGAGCTGAATAAGGGATCGAGCTAGATAAAAGATTCAACACTTAGGAATTGAGTTGGATAAAGGATCAAGTTGGATAAAAGATCCAGCACTCGGGAATTGAGTTGGATAAAAGATTCAACACTCAGGAATTTTGATCTGAATAAATGATCAAGTGGGATAAAAGATCCAACACTCGGAACCTAGATGTGAGAGACACGACCTTAGGGGTTGCTTAAGTGGGTTAAAGAAAGGACATGTCCTCAAGGGTTGTCTAAGGGAGTCAAAGAAAGGATACGGCATCAGGGATTGCCTAATGGAGTTATAAGAAAAGACTCGACCTCAGAGATTACCTAAGGGGGTCATAAAAGAACTTGGCCTTAGGGGATACCTAAGGGGGTCATAAAAGGACTTGGCCTCAAGGGTTGTCTAAGGAGGTCATAAGAGAGGGACACGACCTCAGAGGTTGCTTAAGAAGGTTGAACTAAAGACACAGCTTTAGGGATTATCTAAGGGGGTCGAAGTAAAAGACATGGTCTTAAGGATTTCCTAAGGGGGTCTAACTAAAAGACACGACCTTAAGGATTGTCTAAGGGGGTTAAGCTAAAAGACATGACCTTAGGGGTTGTTCAAAGGGGTCGAACCAAAAGACATGGCCTTAGGGGTTGTCTAAGGGGGTCGAACTAAAAATGACACGGCTTCAGGGGTTGCTTAAGGAGGTCAAGCTAAAAGACACAGCCTTAAGGGTTGCCTAAAGGGGTTGAACTAAAAGACATGTTCTTAGAGATTGCCTAAGGGGTTCAAGCTAAAAGACATGGCCTTAGGAGTTGCCTAAGAGACTCAAATTAAAAGACATGGCTTCAGAGATTGCCTAAGAGGGTCAAACTAAAAGACATGGCCTTAGGGGTTGCCTAAGAGGGTTGAACTAAAAGACAAGACCTCAAGGGTTGCCTAAGGAGGTCAAGTTAAAAGACACGGCCTCAGGAGTTACCCAAGGAGATCATAAAGAAAAGACTCGGCCTCTGGAGTTGCCTAAGGAGGTCATAAAAGGTAGACTTTCATGGGCTTAATGGGCCTAAGTGGGCATAAATGGGCTTTAATGGGTTTTGGTAGACTTTCATGGGCTTAATGGGCCTAAGTGGGCTTTCATGGGCTTTATGGGACTAGGCAGGCTTTGGTACTAAACTAGGGTTTGAGTTCACTTGTGAATAAAAGCCCAACCACCAAACTTCATCCTGTAAGCCTGCAAAATTGCAAAATTGGGGTATCTACACCTACACTTGCCAAAACACACACAAAACATAGCACACATGAGTGACCAGTCGAAATGGTCACCCAACACACACCCCACCTAACCACTCGACACACAGCGCTGAGGAAACAGGCGTAACTATGCCATAGGCATACAAGCACAGGCATGCCACCTAGATGCTGCAATAATAAACCGAGGCAATCCACTATTGCTCAGCTAGCAGCAAAACCTCAAAATCAAACCTTTAAAAACCATTCTTTCTCTTTTCCTTTCAAAACCACATGAATGCACTTTAAAATCCTTTTTTGCATGCCCAAAAACGCTGCTCTTGCCGACTCAAGCCCAAAACTACAAGAAACACACAACCTGGTCTTATGCTCTCCTTGGGTGGATCAGACAACCAACGGTGTCTGAACGTTCTCTATAGCATCAAGGGTACCCACAACAACCACAAAACAAACACAGAACCTTTGCTCTATGCAACATGGTCCCCTTTGGACAAAAACAGCCACACCAAAGCTTCAGAGCGTTTGCTCCGAAAACCACGGTCTACTTTAGACCAAAATCACAGAGCCACTGCTCCTAAAGTACCATGCCTTAACTAGGCGCAACACCATGGCCTCTACCATGCTAGAGCCTGATTCCCTGAATCAGGACTTAGCAAAACCACAAGCACAACAATGTGTCATGCTACCCGACGCCAAGCAGTCAACACTGACCATAAGTAGTCCATCGCGGAGCTACCACGGTGTCTACATTGCCACGGACAACCACCATGTGGAGGAGTGTGCCTGCCCCCTAGTCCTGCCACCTACAGAACCCTTAAAAAGGCTAACCCCACATGGGAAAGCCGCTTACCCCACTTGGGCAAGTTGCCTCCTCTCAGGACCACCATAAGGTACGTCCTCTTGACATCCTAACTCAGTGCCCGAGCCCTTGGAGGCTCCTCGCCTCCCAAGTTCTGCTAACACCTACTAGTCTTGGTACCCGGACTATACGGAGTATCATGTAGCTATCCAAAGGTTTCATACCCCTTGGGTTTGCGGTCACGATACACTTGGTCTAAACAGTATCCAGGGTCTAGATGCTTAGGACTAGCACCTACCTAGACAGTACCTCGACCCGTGAACCTCAACCTTGGTCTTATGAACGACAATCTAGGAGTATTATACCTCCAAGATCCGACTATACTCGCCTGTAGCCTTTTGGTCTCATGACCTCAACTAAGGCAACGTGCTTGACCACCCAGGAATGTGGCATACATCCGTTGGTCTAGACAGCACAATCCTTCGGTCTATTGGTCCACCACTACAACTTGAAAACACTTTCCAAAACTATTTGCAAACTAATGCATTTCTCTTTCCAAAACCTTTTGGAAAACCATTAAATATCTTTCCAAAAATCACACCAAATTCCGTGCTCAAAAGCGACATGAAAACCAAAACTAAAAGTACAACTCAAAGCATAGCCTGGACAGTTCATTTGTCAGGCCCAAGCAACCACACCTTGGGAGTGTTTAAGTTCCAAAGACGACAATAGACACCTAGGGACCCACCAAGTCATCCAGAACAGTCACACATCAAGGGACCCATTGAGTCACCTAAAAACCACAAGAGGATGAAACTCAGAGCATCCTCCGTACTCACCATAAAGACAACAACTACATATCTGGAAAGCCTCACACTACACCCAGATGCGATAACTGGAGCACGAAGCTGTAGGCATCCTTCCACACCGACACCAATCAACTAAGGGCAGATGACAGACTACGACCAAGAACAACCAACAAACATCAAACACTAGCAGGAGCGAAGAACAAACAATCAAAGCAAACACTAGCAAACAAACAACAACAACAGCAACAATCATGGAGGGCACACCAAAGGCAGACAACTGCTGCACTCCATCCTCTACAACAAAACACCAAATAGCCCAACATTGGGTGGTGGCTAACCCCCTTAAAGGGAAACACGTCCTCTAGTCAACTAACGTAGGGTGCCTAACCCTCCTTAAGGAACCAGGCACGTCCTTTGCCACACCCAACCCCCTCATAGGGGTAGCACTACAAGTAGACCAGCATCGACAACAGGTGTGAGCAACCTCTAGATGGCACGACCTGTCTGGCCCAACACCCCACAAGGTATCCTACCCTGTCATCTAGCACTATGGCTTGCATAGAAAACAACCACCACCACCACCACGACAAAACGATGCCTAATCCAAGCAAAACTTGTGGACAGCACCACACTACGCTCCACGGAGTTGAGGAACTCTTGCGAACAACTCCACCAGAGTGAACACCACTTCACACTCCGCTTCAAACTACTATCTTGAAAGTAGATCGAAACAAATCAGTGATCTTAAGATCCAACCATCGAGGGAAACTTCCAACATGGAGTCGACATCCATCTCCAACCGAGATTGCAGACCGTCACTCCTAGGTTTCTTGCTGTCCTTCACACATCAATTTCACTGAAACTAGAGCCAAAGTCGAAGATACTCTTCAACACCGCAAGCTAGAAAACAAGAAAGTGCCAAAAATCAAGGTGCAGGAATGCAAGACATGCAAATTATAAGGAGTCACCTGACTAGACATCCCAAGGTTAGTACTCTAAGGTGGACCTATGCTCTGATTTAAACTTTAATGACCCCCAAGTCGCTATCCCTCAACCTAGCTATAATTTTCATTTTATTATTATTGTCTAACAATTACACTAATTATGCAATTAAATACAAGTACACTCAATAGGGATAAAGCTAATAAATAATAGAATTGAAACTAAACTAAATACTCACCAGAATCCCTGATGTGTGACAGTGTGACTCCTAAATATATTAGCAACCAACAACTATTACCCTGAACCTGTCAAAACACATACAAACAAAGCACATGTGAGTGACCAATCAAAACGGTTACCCAGTACACACCCCACCTAACCACTCGACACATAGTGTCAAGGAAACAGGCATAACTATGCCACAGGCATCCCACCTATATGCTGTAACACCAAATCAAGTCAATCCACTATTGCTTAGCAAGCAGCAAAACCTCAAAACCAAGCCTTTAAAAACCATTCTTTCTTTTTTCCTTTCAAAACCACATGCATGCACTTTAAAATCCTTTTATGCATTCCTGAGAAGGCTACTCTTGCTAACTTAAGCCCAAAATCACACGAAACATACAGTCTGGTCCCACGCACTTCCTAGGTAGACCAGACAACCAACAGTGTCTGAACACTTTCTATAGCATCTAGGCCACACACAACTGCAACCACAAAGTAAACATAGAGCCTCTGCTCTGCGCAACACAGTTTCCTCTAGACCAAAACAACTACACCAAAGCTTCAGAGCCTCTGCTCTGAAACGATGGTCTACTTTAGACAAAAACCACAGAACCACTACTCCCAAAGCACCATGCCTCAACTAGGCACAACACCACGACCTTCTTTAGGACAGAGCCTTATTCCTTGAATTAGGACTCAACAAAACCACCAGCACAATAATGTGTCGTGCTGTCTGGTGTCAAGTAGTTAACACTGGCCACAAGTAGTCCACCGTTGAGCAACCACGGTGTTTGCACTACCATGGACAACCACCCTGTGGAGGAGTCTGCTCGTCTTGTCGTCCTGCCACCTGTAGGACACTTAAAAAGGCTAACCCCAGTTGGGAAAGCCGCTCACCCAACATTGGCAAGTCTTCCCATCTTGAGACCACCATATGGTATGCCCTCTTGACGTCCTAACACAGTGCCTGAGCCCATGGAGGCTTCTCGCCTCCCAAGCTCTGCTAGCACCCAAAAGTCTAAGTACTCGGACTATACGACATATCATGTAGCTACCAAAAGGTTTCATACCCCTAGGTCTGCAGTTATACACAAGGTCTAAATAGTACCCTATGTCTACTCGGGAATAGCACTTACTTGGACAACACGTCGACCCATGGACCTCAGCTTCAACCATGTGAACGACAATCCAGTAGTATCATACCTCTAGGATCCGATGAACAGTTGCCTGTAGCCTCTTGGTTTCATGAACTCAACCTAGGCAACGTGCTTGACCACCCAGGAATGTGGCCTACATCCCTTAGTCTGGACAGCACGATCCTTCGGTCTATTGGTCGACCACTACAACTAGGAAATACTTTCCAAAATTATTTGCAAACTGATGCATTTCTCTTTCCAAAACCTTCTAGAAAATCATTAAATATCTTTCCAAAAATCACACTAAACTCAGTACCCAAAAGTGACACGAAAATCGAAACCAAAAGTACAACTCAAAGCATAGCCTAGACAGTTCATTTGTCAGGCCCAAGCAACCACATCTTGAGAGCATCTAAGTTCCAGATCACCTCGCTTAGCTCAAGATGACAACCCAAGTAAAACACCCAACAAGTGTTAAAACCATGGTCATGCAATCTCATTCAACTTACAAGACCGGACACCAACAAAAGCCACAATTAGAACTCCATGTTCTAGCGTAGAAGCATAAGACACCTACTAGTTCATGTCCCTCGGGAGCACAACCAGGTTGGAGTGAAACACCCGGAATAGTGCCACTGAATACCTTATTCAGCGCACCACACCCAAACTAATTTATCATATGATCCTATGGTGAATTATAAACCCTAATGTCTAATCTCTACCATTAAAGGGAGAACTTAATAATTCTAAGTTTTATAATCTTTTATTCTACCCATTGCCCAAGTAGGATCTTGCTAGTTGATTTTAGGCAATCCCTATATTATCTTTAATGATTATCCTAACCATTTATAAACTACAAGGTTGTTTATATCACCAAAACATTATTTAATAGGGCTATATTTATGCAAAATATCCAGGACAACATTTCAAATCAACAAGAAAGGTAGCCTACTAGGGCAAAACTGCACCTGGCAGGTGCACCCTAGGCTCTACTTCCAATTGTAGACCTCTGGCAGCCCTGCACCCATCACTACTGATTCCCATTGCTTGCCCATACTCAATGGAACTTAGCAAAACATATACCAAACTGTAGGGAATTATGCAAGCAACACCACGGTACAAAAATCATCAGATTTCATGCATCCTAACTTGAGAAATCGCCAGAAAACACCATAAATGAATCGTATAAACCACGATTAAATTTCTGAACTAAAAATCATACAAGCAACCAAAAATCACATTCCACATATCAGACTGAAGAACTCGTCGAGTTCAATAGCCTAGGACAAAAATCACAAGAATCTATCGCTTGTGGCTCGAGATATTCAAGAAAAAAGGTAACAGACACACTACAAGAAAAAATTGAATTTGCGAGGACAATGAGCGAGGACTTAACAAGGAAGTGTCCTCGCAAAAATATAACGAGGACATATAGCGAGGATTTTGCGAGGAAATTACCTCGCAATAATATAATGAGTTTTTTGCAAGGATTTTTTCTCGCAATGTCCTCGTTTTCATTTAGCGAGTACATAGCGAGGAAATGTCCTCGTTAATGTCCTCGCTAATTTAGGTATAAAATACCCTGACGTGGGACATTTAGTCGTCTGCCTCTCTTACCCTAAATCCATTCATCCGCCCTCTCTCGACGGTGCGTCCTCCGAACTCCGTAGTGCCTCCGAACTCCACAGTGCCCCCGTAGTGCCTCCGAACTCCGCAGTGCCTCCAAACTCTGCAGTGCCTTCGCAGTGCCTCCGAACTCCACAGTGCCTCTGCAGTGCCTCCTCGACGGTGCGTCCTCCGAACTCCGCAATGCCTCCGCATCCTCCTCCCGCCTGTCGACGGTGCTCCTCCTATGCCGCATCCTCCTCCCGCCTGTCGACGGTGCTCCTCCTACGCCGCATCCTCCTCCTGCCTATCGACGGTGCTCCTCCATAGCACCTCCTCCTCCTCCACCTCCTCCCACCTATCGACGGAGCGAGCCTCCGCCTGTCGACGAAGCGAGCCTCCTCCCGCCTGTCGACTGAATGGAGAACAGGTATGCATTGCTTCTGAATCCATTGGTACAATAGGGATATCCATTGCTTCTGAATCACAACGTAAGAATAATGTAAATTCCAGTATACCAGTGATATTAGATCTTTTAGGCCATTAAGAAGCACAAAGAGTTGGTGCGTCTTAATCTTGCAAAAAGATTAGATTTGAGCTTCTGATCAATGGAAATCTCTGTTGCCATTAGACAACTAACATCTAATAGTAAATTGATTTTACTAAAAAAAACCTTTACAACAGAGTTGATCTCCAAAAGCTTGTTGCCCAATAGGTAACATGGAGTTTCCACTATAGCAAAAAAGAGTTCTACGTAGCAACTTGCGGAAACGTCTTCCCTTCGGACTAACATTTTGAAGTATAATATCATAAGAAACATCTGTCTATCGTAGTGTTGCAGTAGTTTATTTGAGGACAGAAGCTTGCATTGCAGATGAACATGAAACCTTGTGGAAATGAGTTTTCTTGCGGAAAGTTCCTACTTTGTTTTCAGAAAAAATGAAGTTGTGATAAAAAAAAACGTATGGCTGTACCCTTCACGACTAGGATCAAATTTCAAACAATAGCATAAGAAAATCCAACGAAAAGGAAAATTGTTTTTTCCTTTCAAAACAATCTTAAATAAT
>JAMKQA010023147.1:0-11350 GCA_024699735.1 Posidonia australis
TAAATCTGAAGGAGTGCCACCAATAACCTAAGTGCTTAGGTTAGTGTCACATGAGTCGAGGGCACTGTCACCTCTTATAGCAGGCAAAACAGGCTTCCTTGGCGCTGAGGGCACCAATGTATCAATTCGCCATTTCTTTGCATTTTCACAGCATTATTTATTTTGAAAAGCATTATTTTTCGCATTTCGACTAAGGGCATGTCAGCTGCCTTATGAGTCGTGTCAGCATTTAGCTAGGGCACATTTTTAAGCATAATTGCAAAGCACCTTATTCGCATTTCGACCAGGGGCATGTCAGCTACTTTATGAGTCGTATAAGCATTTAGCATAGATTGCATTCACTTTGTAAGGCATTTTGCTCATATTACGGCCAGGGGCATGTCAGCTGCCTTAGGGGTCGTGATCCAAGCAAGCAGGCATTTAGCTGGGGGCGTGATAGTCACTTCTTTTAAATGGAAGAATTATGAAATTAGAAACATATTGATCCTGGTAATAGATATGAACTAGCAAGAATCAGTAAACAATGCAAAGCAAAATCAATGTTATTATGTCCTATCAGGAGTACAAGCATCTAATCAATTCGAGGCCTCTTTGAACTGCTTGCCTCCATGCTATCGCTGCCACTAGGCGGATCCTCGCTTGAGGTCCATGTCTCTCTGATCTCCGCCTCATACCTGGCTGTACAGCCCGAGCCATTGACGAAAGCAAAAATCGAAGACCTAGTGCCATCACTCATCAGTCGGGCCAACCTAGCAGTGGATGCATTAAAGCTCGCTACATGCTTTTTCAGCCTATCCAGGCAGGGGCTTTGCTTTATGGAGTCCTGGTAGAAGTCGAACTGGCGAAGAACCCGGACGGGATGGTATTCCACACCTCTAGAAAATCCAGGGAGTACCACGAGTCGCATGTTCATGGTGTTGAAAAAGGCAGTGAAGTTCTGTGATGCAGAGGATATAATGCACCACATCACAGAATCCGCCTCGAGATTCCGCAGCTTTTCACACAATTCAAGCACCCCTGGAAGCGACCTCGAGTGATGGGTGCGGCTATAGGCCTCAAAGACGCAAGGCCAGGGACGCAGAATCTTTACCCTCATGTGAGCAGCAAACCAGACCTGGCAAAAGGAGTCATAGTCAACTAAAGCACAGCAAAATGTTATTGATGGTCAGATGGTCTGCTTACCTGCACCAGGGCACCACATCCATAGAAGTGGCGAGAGCGCCTCAAGGCCCGGTCTAAGCCTACAAAAGTCTCAGCGAGAAGAATCGGAGCCAGGTCAATTTCACAAGTCGTTACCACCCAGGCTATCTCGGCCACCTCAATGGCCACAGTTGTCCAGCCGTGACTGAAAATCAGTTCCCCAAAGAAGCGTAGCATAAAGTAGAAAAGGCACAGAGGGTTCGAGGAACGAGCACCAATGATGCTGTCAAAGTAATCCAGGCGTATCATAGGGGGAGAACCATCCCGGCAGATGATGTTTTTCTCACATTCTTCCTTGGCAACGCCCGTGAGGTGGCTCACAACGTGGACATAGCTTTCATGGCAGAAAAACAGGAAGGGAGACAAAAATGGCGATAAGCCGCTGATGCGCCTGACCTCCTCCAGGGTGATAGTCATTTCCACCTGCCCGAAGCGGAACACGTGCGAAGCTGGCTTCTAGAAACAGGCCAGGGCACATAGCAGGTGCCAATTAAACTCTACTTTGGCAATACTGAGGAGGGAGGATGATATGCCCCAGGTCTTCAGTTGTTCTCGATCAGTATGCGTCAATGCGTCAATCCAGCTGCGCACAGCATCCGAGCAGAATTTCGGGGTAGCCATGGTTGGATAACTCTGCAAGCATCAGCCATAGCAGTAAGAGATGCAGAAAAGATCAGCGGTATATTGCATGCAAAAATCAGGTGTAAAGGCATACGCATGAAAATCCTGTTCATAAGAAGCAAAGCAGCATAGAATTGCAAAGGCCAACAGCAAATACGATACAGAAATCTAAGGTAAATCTGCTATGCAAAACAGAAAAGAAATCTATCATCCTGTTACAATACAGAAAAATGAACTGCAAGGAAAAATCTGTGGCAATACAAGGAACACATGCAAAAGAAAATCTGTTGTAAAATGGAGAGAAAATCTGCAAAATAGCATGAATGCAGAGAAATTTTATGATGCAGAATCTACAAAAGATAACAAAGAAAGCTTGATTAAATCCAGCAGAGTATTAGGCACAAGGGATCATGCAATAGACATCTGCTGTAAAAAAATCTGCATAAGCAAAATCTGCATGAAACAGCAAAAAGTGATAGTAAACCATACCATGATGCGTCTGTGCTCGGAAACGGGGTGGCTGTAGCAAAAATCCGGAGTCTGCTGTCCTTCTCTTCACAAGAGGCGGTGGCTTTTCTCGTAAAAAATGAGATTTTTATAGGGGAGCAGCAGGGTTTTGCATCAGGAAAGGAAACAAAACTCGCCATTTCTAGGGACGCACCTATATGGCGCAGGAAACTACCGCACCTAGGCGGCACACCAAGGTGGCACACATAGGTAGCGCCCAGAAAGACAGAAATATAGCAGCATCAGTTCAAATTATCTACCTTGCCAAATCGGCGCCATTTTGCTCAACCTAGCATGGGATACCTGTTTGCATACAACCTACAATTACGAAACCCCGAAGGGCACATCGCAAAATCCAGGGATATCTTATATATTTCCAAAAATGTTATACAGTGTTTTTACAGAATTTTCAGCAATATACAAACAAAAAGGATCACTCCTCCTCAGAGTCTTCCTCATCAGCCGCCGCCTTTTGGAACTGTTCAACCAGGGTCCTATTGCCTGCTCGAGTGAGTCGGCGTGACCATTGAGCAGCAGCGGCAGCCTGAGAACGAGGAGCATAGTTGAGAACCGCCTGGGTGACCTCGGTGTCGGAACAATCCTCCTCAAGTGCCTCCCTGGTAAAGTCCCCGCTGGTGTCTACATTCGCCCTCTCGGCAGGGAAATCTTGCTGCAAAAGCAAACTTGTGTTAGCAATAAGAGAATTTTAAAATATAGCAGCAGCAGCAGTAGAAGAGAAAAGCATACCCGGACAATGTTGCACCAGCGCAGTTCCTGCAAAATAGCAGAAGTATCAGATATGTTTAATATGGCAGTTTGCAAAATAAAAATATTACCCACTTTCAGCGGATGTCAGCATAGAAGGCTCCAAATTGCTCCTCGAAGCCCAGTGCATTAAAGCAAGTATCAGATTATCATAGTTCTTGCAAAAGCAAAGGAAAGCAAAGCAGAAATGGAAATTCTGTACTTGAGCCCAGCTGGTCGCATACCACATCCTACGCTGGCTATCCCACACAGCCTCCTCGAACAGGTATGGCTTCCATGCACGTCGGTACCAAGCAAGGTAGTCTGTATAGTTGACTTCTCAAAGGACGTGCCTGTCCTGAGAAGCCATGGCAACTGCATGCCGACGCCTAGCAGTCGAGCGAGTCGTGGCCGGGAGGTCCATGTCAGCAGGAGGAGGGGCAGGAATGTAGAATACATCAGAGAACTGATGCCGCACACGCCCTGGGAGGTACAGGGCCGACTTCTTCATGCAGTAGAATCTCACCTGTTTGTCCCTCAGAACGCGGCCAGAGTTCAAGGGAGCCCAGTTGAAGTCATCATATCGAGCGAATGGGCGTAGGTGAACCTGTTAAAGAAACAGAAATTGTAAGCAAGCAAAGTACAACAAGCATGCAAAGTTAAGAGTGGAGGAGACTTACATCCTCGAGTTCTACCAGGTCCAGCAGATACCGGTAGGACTCATAGCTAAACACCCCAGCAGTGGCCCGGTGGTCAGGCTCGACCCACTAGCGGGGAAGGGACAGGAGCTCATCCCGCAGGCGGCCAAAGCAATGCCCCATGGTGATGTGCTCCATGATCCAGTACTGTAAATGCAAGCAAGGCAGTTTATCAAATATAAAGCATAAAAGTTTATTCAGCAAAGTAACAAAGAAGCAATTACTTACAGTCAGCAGAGGGTACAACCCTACATAAGAGCAGTGCCCAAGCTTGACCACGTTGTCAAGCCCACAGACCAGCCAGGTGTAGCTAGCACCAGCCCAGTCATAGTGATCCAGGTGCTCCAGGTTGGTCAGATATGCAATCCAGTCAGCATGGATACAGTAGGCTGACGAATCGCAGAAGATCATGGCTAGCAGCTCCAGCAAAAAGTGCCTCAGTACAAAATCTGCTTCCTCACTGCCCCGCTCAGGGTTGGGCCAGAACTTGTCCCATTCCCTTAACCACCCCACCGTGATCATATGCTTCCCCCTAGGCAGCTTAGGAGGGACACGACCAAGATGTGCAGGCGCGAGGTGAAAGCCATGGGTGGTTTCGCCAATAATGGGCTCCTCACCAAAAGGTAGGCCCGTCAGCAGAGCCCACTGATCAGGCAGAACAGTCGGCACACCGAAGGGGAAGTGGAAGGAGTGTGTCTCGAACCTCCACCTTTCCACCATGGCCCGGAAGAAATTGTAGTAGCCGTGGATGATGGGAAGATGTAGCAAACCGCCAAATGGGGACTGGTGATGGAGAAAGTCTTGCAGAAACTTCGGTAGACGATGGAAATGCTCGAGCATCGGACCCCAGTGGCACCGCATGATCCGGTTTGCATCCCCCTCCTGAAATGTCAAGCACATATTTTAAACCAGGTCAGCACAAAAGCAGGAAGCAGAAAGCAATTTAAAGCACAAAGCAAAGAAATTACCTCAAACTCGGGGCTCTCACAGATATGACGGTCACTCAATAGCCGCCCCTCGAAGTTTCCAGACTCCTGGAAATGCAAGCGTCAGGGAATACCGGACTTAAATGTTTTTTTCATCCAGTTCAAGCTTACCTCAACAGGGATAGTGGGTGTCGACCTACCAGAGGCCCGCGACCTCAAAGAACTGCCTCCTCGTCCGGAACGAGAACTAGAAGGCATGTCCCCCGAAGACTGTGGGGTTCCCGCCTCGGGAACTGAATCATCCTGCAGAAAAAAGTCGAACAGCAGCAACAAGCGCGATAAGATGCAAAGCGTCTAAATTAAATGTGGCATAATAACGGACCGCAGGATATTTTGATAAAAACTGTGGCATGTAATGGCAGAATGCAAGCATACGGTTATGAATCAGTGCAAAAATGTCAAGCAGTTCAATGCAAAATCAGAAATTAAATACAAGCAATGGTAGTATGTGCAAATTCATCAGCCACCGTCATCGGCAGCTCGGAGCATCACCGGCAGTCCGGAGCACCGCAAGTGACTCGCACATCCCTTGGCGTGCCCACACTCCCAAATCTAGCAGCCACCGCGCGGAGCAGTCTGCTGGAACCCGAGACCGCTGCGGCCAACCATCGCGCCCGTATCCCGAGAGTCAGCCACTGCGCGGAAGCCCTAGCCGCTGCACTCCGGAACCCGCAACCGCAGCCTGAGCCTACCATTCCGCCGCCGCAACCCGTGCGGAACGGGCCTGCTGCTCCAGGTCCGCTGGAGACCTCCCACCGCCGATCACCCGCAACGAAAGGGGGGCAGGGCATACAAGCAAAAAGAAGGGAGAGGGATCGCAACTTACCGTCGCCGGTGAGCCGCAGTCGAGCCAATCCCGCAGCGTCTGATCCATGATGCCGCCGTTGTCGCCGCAACCGCTCCGCACCACGCTGACGCGCCTCACGCGCGCACCTGCCAGGAGCACCCCCTCCGCGCACTCCATGCGCGTCGCCGCTGCAAGGACAGGAAACCACTACCGCCGCTGCAAGATAGGAAGAAGAGGATGATGCAGCCTCTCGCGTGCAGAAAGAAGAAGATGGAGAAGAGGAAGAGGCACAGGTTTTTGTTGGAGGAGGAAGAATTTTATTTTTCTTCCGTAAGGCTCATGCTCAATGCTGGGGAAGGAAATAAAATGCATCAACGTGAATTGTCAAGCAGCATGCAACTCTTTGCACTGCCATGCAGTCCCAAGCAGCAAAGAGGAGAAAGTTTGGCAGTTATGGCAGTTGGACAATGGGGCCCGCACGAGAAATAAGTCAGAGTGCAAAACGCAAAATGACCGTGACAATTGCGTTCTAGCCTTTGTCATTCCGCAACAAATACCAAATGCAGAATATGCAGAGTCACAGCACGTAGCTCACAAATGCACCATGTGGGGTAATTTGCAGAAAACACCCTGCATTTTGTAAAATTGCAAATCAGTCCCTGAGGGGCACAGAAAGTTTGTTTTAGGGCAAAAATTTGTCGATAGTCAGCAAAAGCTCAAATGTCAGCGCACAGTCACAGCAAATAGCTCACAAATGCACCATGTGGGTGATTTACAGCAAACCCCTCACATTTTGTAAAATTGCAAATCAGTCCCTGAAGGGCGCAGAAAGTTTGTTTCAGAATAGACATTTGTCGGTAGACAGCAGAAGCTCAAATGTCACCGCACAATCGCAGTACAGCAACCAAAAAGCAATTTGGTTGGGTAATTTGCAGTAAAGCCCAAGAATTGTGAATATTTGCACATAAGCCCTCACCGTTTGCAAGCAGTTTGAAGAATCGCAGCAAGTAAGAAATCCGAGCTTGCATCTCGACAAGAGTGTCAATCTCTACGCCGCAACCCCGACAATCAGCTCATTGCAGTTCCTTCTAGGGGAATAATCCTGGAGTTATCGCCTTGCTTTTCGGGATCTCATCCAGAGCGGATGAGACCCTTCTGTCCCTTTGGATTTCTGTGGGCGCGGAATCCAGCTTGCTTGACTTTGACCGGGCAGTCATTGTCTTTTGCCCCTTTGGACTTCCGTGGGCGCGGAATCCAGCTTGCTTGACTTTGACCGGGCGGTCATTGTCCTTTGCCCCTTTGGATTTTCGTAGGCGCGGAATCCAGCTTGCTTGACTTTGACCGGGCGGTCATTGTCCTTTGCCCCTTTGGATTTCCACGGGCACGAAATCCATCTTGCTGACTTTGACCGGGCGGTCAAGGTCATGTGCCCCCTTTGGATCCTCGCAGGCACGAAATCCAGATTCTTGGCTTTGACCGGGCGGACAAATGTCCTTTGCCTTTCCTTGGCTTTAACTCGGCAGTTAAAGTCCTTGGTCTCTCGGATTTCCTTGGGCAGGAAATCCCGTGGCTCGACCTTTTGACCCGATGGTCAAGGACGTAGCCCCTTTCTCGGATTTCTTTGGGCAGGAAATCCTATGGCTCGACCTTTTGACCTGATGGTCAAGGTCCTACCCCCTTTCTCGGATTTCTTCGGGTAGGAAATCCTGCAGCTCAACCTTTTGACCGGATGGTCAAGGTCCTAGCCCTTTTCTCGGATTTCCCTGGGCAGGAAATCCAGTTGTTCGACCCTCTGATCGGGCGGTCAAGGTCCCTTTTCTAGATTTTCGCTGGCGTGGAATCTAGTTGTTTGACTCTGACTGGGCGGTCAGGGTCCTCTTTTTCTTTTCTCTCCTAGATTTCCCGCGGGCGTGGAATCTAGTTGTTGGACCTTCTAACTGGGCGGTCAGGGTCCTTTTGTTTTCCCCTTTTGAGTTTTCACGGGCGCAAAATCTCTTTATTCTCCCTTGGTCCGTGCGGACCAGGCCTTGCTTCGCTTGACAAATTATCCATTTGTCATGCCCCCATTCCTTTTTCTCGGGCTGGTACCTCCAACTACTCGGTTGACAACCGTCACGCTGTCAGGCGGCCGAGGTTGGCGAGGCGTATTTGGCTCGTCATATCCCGTCTCTTTGGATGATAACCTCATAATCCGGCTGATGAGTCCGACAACTTATCACATTTTCTTCCAGTGCTTCTTTTGTTTGTGTTTTCAGTATTAGCATCAATTTTGCATCGACTTCGCATCGGCTCTTGCATTAGCATCCTGCATTTGCATTGCATTCCCAGCATTTAGACCAGTAGGTGCACGCATCTTGCATTTTGCATTTGCATTTGGCAACAAGTCATGATTTTCGGTGCATCCGTCGGATAAGTGGCTTACCGCCTATAGCAAACACCATCCTTCCGCAACCTCAAAATGGGGGTATCTTGTCAACCCTGAGCATCGGTCTTGGTTCCCTTCGTCCCTCGACCTCGCTCAAGGAGGGGCATCTGTAGACACTCCGATTTTAAGGTAGTTCATTGATAAGGCCTCATTTGTTGCTTTGTATATGGCTGACCCTTTGGACTAATCCCTAAGCCCACAGCAAGCCCGCAGCCCAGTTAGAAAACTAGACCAATAAGGGAGGGCACCAACCTAACGCACTTCCCTAGCACACATAGGTGACGCACTTATCCAGCGCACCTCCCTAGCGCACAAGGCTACGACTGCTAGCTTTCCACCTTCCTTGGCTGTTACCTCCAGCAGCGAATGTGCCGTGGAATATTCCAGGCTCTTCGTCTCCGAGGCTCTCCTTATGCCCGTAACTCACCCCTGAGAGATCCCTATAAAAGGACCTCCATAGGCACCGTTTTGAGGACCACAAAAAAGAGGCAAAAAATCCTGAGAGCTGAGAATTATGAGTGGAAATCCCTGCACCTAGCCATTTTCTACTCTAAAACTCGACCCCTGCACAAGCTTCTCCATCAGTCCAGTAGCCTGATTTCATTCCCTAGAGCACCTCCTTGCGTCCCAGAGCCTTCCAAAGCAACAAAGGTTTTCTTGTCACTGTTATCGCAAAGAAGGAACATCGTGAGGTAGGCATTCTACCTCCCATTTTTAATTTCTCAATGGCGTTTCAAAACTGAATAAAACATGCTAAAATCTTGCGTATGATTTGATTTTATTCCATGTATATGATGTTTTTCATGATATCATGATCATATTTTCTATGCAAAGAATCTCCATGTTAATCTGCGTTGGCATTTCTAACATGTAATCTACATATGTTGTTGTTTCATGTTGAATATTCTTACCACGCATCATATATGCTCTTGCACGTAAAGGCATGCACATTTGATCAACATTTACACATGTTTTGATTCGTTTTATCTAGATCATGCTTGTTCTTAAAGTATTTCACACATTTTTCATGCATGAACTCATTCACTTGCCTTGGTTTCAAATGCTCTGTTTTCATGGTGATTCTTGATCTTATGCACTCGCAGCATGTTTCCCAGTTTTTATCATGGCATGAGCCTTTTAGCACTTGCATGAATCCTCCTTGTATCTCTGTTGGGTGGGTTCTGGATCAGGTAAGAGTCTGATCCAGAATCCCTGGGGCGCACATCTCTGTTGCACCTAACCCGCGCACTGATCTAACGCACTCAGTAGGCGCGCCAGACTGGTCAAAGATCGGAGCACTCGCATTTAGCAGCATACTTGCATGGCTTTATCGTAGAGTATTAAGCTTGTTTCTTTCTGATCGATTCTCTGATTTACCGAGATGCCCCTAGCATGTTTTAAGCTTTCAATCAAACTGTTTTCCATTTGCTTTTTCTGCTTTGTTATTCAGCTCCAGGTTGAATCTGGTAGACTGATTGCACCTTACTCCCTTATGAGAACCATGTGTATCAGTCCATGATCCAGAGGCCTGGCTGAATCATGTTTCTTGCATCTAATTCACATAGATTGAGATCTTGTGTGAGGCTTCAGGCCCTTGAGCTCAAGGTGATTGCATTGCATTAGCAATTTTAACTCATTCAAAGCTTGCTTTCAGAGTTTTTCAGAATGATTTCTGCTGCATGCATTTCCAAAGTGCACCCTCAGATGTTTTGCTTTGCTTTGATTTCTGTGTTTTACACCCTGCATACATTACTAGCCCACCTAGACGCACATAGGTGGCGCTCCAGACTGACGCACCAGTCTGGCGCACCAAATAGGCGCAGTATCTTGTTTCCAGTAGCACATAGCATGTTTTTCATATGTCTTGCTTGCTTTCTCGACCCGATTTGCTTCTGGGTTTTCATCTGATTTTCTTCCTTGATACATTAGGAAGGCACATCTCTGTTTTCAACAGTTTTTCCTGCATCTTAGCTTGCATTTAGGCATTTAAAAAGCAAGGATGATAAATCTCTCAAGATATTAGATCCCTGATCTTATTATACAATACTTTTGCATCAACTCTTGGCCTGGCACACGAGCGATATTTCTGAGCATTAAGACACACCCCTACACATCATGCACCTATATTCTAGACACCACTCATTAGCATGGCATGGCATATTGCCCTCGGGCGTACAGCAAAAGGCTGCAAAGCCGACATTTCATTTGCAAAAGAGAAATCATTAGAAGACCGATTCATCGGGCGTGCGAGGGTGCCTAACACCATCCTCGCACGTAACAGGGATCCTTACCTGCATTTCTGGTTTTACGCAGCCCCTTTTTATTTTGTTTACATGATTCTTCATGTGTTTTATGGTTTTCCTCGTCTTCCATAATTGACTAGGTGGCGACTCCTGCATTTTGCATTTTTCCCTTTTCTTTTTGCCGTGGCTTTGCCGCTCCTTTGGCACACATACCACCTATCTGTGTGGGCCACCCCCGTCGGCATGGTTACAGTATCATACCTCCCCGTCATGCCACAAGACACCTCAACCCGCGGACCACAACCCTAGCCTCGAGACGACAGTCAAGGAGTCTCATACCTCCAGGACCCGATGCCTCTCAGCCTCAGGTATCTCAGCCCCACGACCTCAACAGGGGAGATTGCGCCCGACCACCCAAGATTGTTGTCACATTCTCTGGTCTCGACGACACGATCCCACGCTGCCTCGGCCCATAGACAGAAAATCAGGAAATCATTTTCCAAACCAAGCCAACCATTCCTTTCAAAACCATTTTCCAAACCATTTTCATATCCTTTAAAAACTCTTCCAAAACCTCGACCAAAACGACGCATCAGGTGTCCTGAGGGACCACCACTGATGGCCCACATTCCCATCTCATAGGGATAAAACACGGCATCCAAAAAGCCATCAAAAACACATTGCAAAACTCACTTGGGCCCAGAATCGTCATGCCGAAATCAGATTCGGTATGCCGAAATCCCCTAATTCGGTATGCCGATTCTAAATCGGTATGCCGAATTGGGGTCAACGGTCAACACTCAAGTCAAATTCGGCATACCGTCCAAAAACAGAAAATCGAATTCCGACCAGAGGACCTAAACTGACAGAAAAACAGTATGACGAACAGAATCGGTATGCCAAAATCTCCTGATTCGGTATGCCGTTTCCATTCGGTATGCCGAATTCTGCGAAACCAGAAAACGGCCCAAACCCTATCGTTCGAAATCGCCTCAACTGGGACTTCCGATCGGACCCCCTAAACAAACACCAAAAATCTTACATAAAACACATGGTGTAGACCCTCAAGTCTACTCCAAAACCCAACCAACAAAACTAAAATCCATTCACCAAGCATCAAGATACAAAATCACAAAGGC
>JAMKQA010023148.1:0-10797 GCA_024699735.1 Posidonia australis
TTCATCAATTGAGCCAAAAAATGTAAATGAAGCATGTGATGATGAATATTGGATAAATGCATTACATGATGAGTTAAATCAGTTTGAAAGAAATAATGTATGGAAGTTAGTGCCAAAACCCGAAAACCAACAAGTTATTGACACAAAATGGATCTTCAGAAACAAGCTAGATGAATCTGGAAATGTAATTAGAAATAAGGCTAGACTTGTAGCCCAATGCTACAATCAGGAGGAAGGAATCAATTTTGATGAAACTTTCGCTCATGTAGCTAGATTAGAATCTATTAGAATGTTATTAGCATATACTAGTCACCTAGGTCTTAAACTCTTCCAAATGGATGTTAAGAGTGCCTTTTTAAATGGACTTATTGAAGAAGAAGTTTATGTAAAACAACCCCCTGGTTTTGAAGATGAATCATGTCCCGATTATGTGTATAAATTGATCAAAGCTTTATATGGACTTAAACAAGCACCTAGGGCTTGGTATGAGAGACTGAAAAAATTCTTAATCGATCAAAAATTTAGTATTGGTACTATTGATCCCACCTTGTTTATCAAAAAGTTTGATAAAAATATTTTAATTCTTCAAGTGTATGTGGATGATATTATATTTGGATCAACAAATGAAGACTTATGTCAAGAATTTTCAAGTATCATTCAAAAACAGTTCAAGATGAGCATGATGGGTGAATTATCCTTCTTTCTAGGTTTACAAATAAAACAAAGTCAAAATGGAATATTCATCAATCAAGAAAAATACACTAGGGAATTATTAAAGAAATTTGGTATGGAACATTGCAAAATAGCAAAAACTCCTACGAGTACATCCACCAAGTTAGAAAAGGATGAGAATGGACAAAAGGTGGATCAAAAATCTTAAAGAAAAGTGATTGGATCTCTCTTGTACTTAACAGCAAGTAGACCAGACATAATGGTTAGTGTATGCTTGTGTGCTAGATTTCAAGCTTCACATATGGAATCTCACTTGAAAGTTGTTAAAAGAACTTTTCGATATCTTCAAGGATCAATCAACTTTGGCTTATATTATCCTAGAAACTCAAGCTTAAATCTCATTGGATATAGTGACGCTGATTATGCTAGACGTAGAACTGATAGAAAAAGCACTAGCGGAACTTGTCAATTTCAAGGACACTCTCTAGTTTCATGGTTTAGTAATGAGCAAAATAGTGTCGCGCTTTCAACAACAGAAGCGGAATATATTGCAGCCGGATGTTGTTGTGCCCAAATTTTGTGGATGAAACAAACTCTAAAAGACTTCAATATAACTTTATCTACAGCACCAATTCTTTGTGACAACACCAGTGCAATTAACCTTTCTAAAAATCCAGTGCATCACTCAAGAACTAAACATATTGAAGTACGATATCATTTCCTGAGGGATAATGTCTTTAAAAATAATTTAAAATTAGAATTTGTTCCAACTCAAGAACAAGCTGCGGACAATTTCACTAAACCTCTTAATGAACAACAATTTATTAAAATTAGGAGAGACCTAGGCATTTGTCGATTATCTGATTTAACATAAAAATCATAGGTTCGGTACACCGAAAAATTTCGGTCTACCGAAATTCTCTAGATCGGTCTTTCGATTTACATCGGTCTTCCGAAATTCTCTGGATCAGTCTTTCGATTTCCATCGGTCATCCAAAATTCTCTAGATCAGTCTTCCGATTTACATCGGTATACCAAAAAACTCTGCAGATTGTTTTTGTAATCTTTCGATTTTGTCTTGGTCGACCGAAATCTACTGGTTCGGTACTCTAAAAAAAATTTGGTTTACCGATTCTCTGTCAGAATTTCAGAAACCCGCTATTTTTGGCATACCATTTATCAACGGTCAACCAAATCCCCTGTGCCAATAGCATTCAAGACAAAATCTCGGCATATCGATTATTTTTTGGTATACCGAATGCCACGACAAATGTTTTAAAACTCTTTTCTTCTTTCCCGTTTTCTTCACCTATCTCCTTTCTCTTCTCTCCGGCGATCATCCCACATCAACCATCACTCTCTGATCCCGCTCCTCCGTGCTCTCGACTCCCCTCCAATTCTCTCCCCTCCCCTTCGGTACTCTCACCTCATGGCCCCCAAGATGCAACTGCTAGCCGTCCCAAATGCAAGCAAGCAGAGTCTCCTCCACCAACCAGCGTTCCCTCTTTTCGATTTGCCAATGAAGAAGCACAACGTGCACACCAAGAACGCTTTGCAAATCGAGAAGTTTTGACCAGAAGAAGGGTAATCTTTCCCGAACTTGGAACTATTGAGGCCTTATTTTCCCTTCAAATGCTTGTTCCATTCTTAGGCTCCATACGTGATAGGTTTTATTATCCTCAACTCATATCTGAGTTTTATGCCAATATGACCATTTCCCATGATTTAATTCAATCCTACTTAGTTGGCATAGATATTACTTTTGATGATGTCCTCATAGGTCAATTATTAAAAATTCCTTCGTCTGGGGTAGATATCACCTTATCAATTTATGACTTAATTTGGTATTACTTGGATATCAATAAGGCTATTTCCCAAAACACTAGGAGCACTTTTAAACCTACCAAGATCAATCAGCTAACCAAAGAATCCTGCCTTATTGCCTACATTTTTGTGGCCAATATTGTTCAAAAGAAAGGACATTTTGATGAACTTAGTGAACTCACGTCTAAGGTTGTTTATGCCATCACCAAGAAAATCCAAGTCAATTGGGCCAGAGTCATTGTTCTTTGGCTCTCTCCTTACCTATCTGTTTGAATACTTTGATGTTCTTTTTGACGATGAATCTAGGATGGTTGTCAAGTCGAAACCCTTAGGAATGCCGTCCACAGAAAAAATGGAACAAGCCATTGAAATGTCCAAGGTTTCAAAAAGCATTCCTTCATCCACCTCTTCTGCTCCTCACATCGAAAAAGACTCCAAAAGCTCTGCTGAGGACGATGATGACTCCATCACCAAGAAGAATGACATGCTCCAACAATAAATCAATGACATCAAGCTTCGCCAACAGCAGCAACATGAAGAAAATCAAGCAAAAATGGATCTCTTTCTCACTCGACTTGAGGAATCCACCAAAATCACTCACACTAAGTTAGAAGCTTACCAGGAGCAACTTGAGGAATATCATGCCGATATGCAAGAATATTTTCAAAAAGACTCGCCTCCTGCGTCTTGAGTGTTTTGTGTGAATATTTGTATCGTCCTTGATACATTTTTTCTTTTCAGACCAAGTTTTTGTATGGATCTTTTTGATTATGATAAAAAGGGGGAGACCATACCATTGTTTGTGTCTTATCTTTTTATAATTCTCTTAAGGTATCAAAATGCAAATCTGATGAATTATATAGAGTTATACATGGTATACTTAAAATCTTTTTATAATTCTCTCAAGATATCCAAATGCATATCTGATGAATTATATGATTGTTTTAAATGATACATGGTACACTTAAAAATTTATTCCTGAATTCATTTACATCATTCATAAATACATGCCTATTGATAGGGGGAGCTTTTGTTTTGTCATCATCAAAAAGGGGGAGATTGTTTGAAAAATCTTATAGTTATTTTAATGATAACAATTTTGTTGTGTTTAAGCACAGGAGGCTATAAAAGGCCATATGAAAAAGCAAATACTAAATTGTAAAACAATCATATATGTAAGTGTTATGAGATGTAAAATCACATATTTGTATTCATGAGATATAAAAACAATGTACTGATATGTAATGGAAGAAAGGATATGTAAGTTTTAAGTCACATGTAAATCGACATACCGAATATTTTCGGAATACCGAATCAGGAGATAACGGAACATCAGACGGCACACCGAATTTCAAAAGAACAAAGGAAGCTGAAAGTAGAAACGACATACCGAATATTTTTGGAATACCAAATCAGGAGAAAACGGCACATCAGACGGCACACTGAAATTCAAGGAACAAAGGAAGCTGAAAGCAAACTTGGCACACCGAAAAATTTCGGAATATTGAATTAACCCGATCGTTACATATTTCGGTCGATCGATCGATTTTCGGCATACCGAATCTTATGTCAGTAAGCAAAAGATTTACTAGTCATTAGTCACACTTAGAGGCAAGCTTAACACTTTAAATTATGGTCCATATGCACCTCACAAACCACTGAATTTTATTGAGCTATCATACTTCTAGTGCTTCAAGAGAGTGAGTCAAAATTCCACTAATACTTCGCTTCAAATCACATTGAGCCTCAACACCCATTCCGACAAAGCTTGACAAGCAAAAGGGAAATCACAAGTTGTGCAAGGGTTACTCTCACCATCAAGTTGCTTTGAGTGATTCTTCAGGAAGGAGAAGGAAATTGCTATTTGAGGCAACAAGCAAGGTAAATTAGTTGCTTGTAAAATATAGTTATTGAATAAAAGGGTTAAGTCTCATGTGGGGAACTTAAGGAGTGGACTAAGCTTGGGTTGGCTGAACCACTATAAATTCTATGAGTATTTGTGGTTGAATGTTTTTGTGATTGAAATTTATCTTCTTAAATTTGCATATCAAAGTTTAAAACTTAACAAAAATCAGAGATTCTCTATTCACCCCCCTTCTAGAGAAGCCTTAGTATCCAACATGCTATTCTCCAGAGGTGACACTCCCCTCGAATTTCCACATCCCAGAATTTGAAAAATATAACGGTAGTGGTTGTCCAATATATCATTTGAAGGCATATTGCGGAGACCTCGTGCAACTTCAAGGCGATGAGAGGCTTCCGATATGCTTGTTTCAGAAAAGTTTGACAGGGCCAGCACTTAGATGGTTTACATCCCTCAACATGGCCTCTATCAGGACTTGGAACAACCTCTCTAAGGCGCTCCTGGAGCAATACTCCTTCATCCTTGACTTGATCCCTAAGCGAGAAGATCTTGTCGCAATCCGGGAGGGCCCCCATGAGTCATTTGGGAAGTATGTCGGTCGTTGGCGTACACTAGCCTCCTAGATCAAGAATAGGCCCTTTGATGAGGAGTCTATCGAGATCATTATAAAAGGAGCACAACCAACGATTAGTGCCCTACTCAGCATTCAGCCCATCACTACTTTTGCATATCTGATTCAGGTTGGCACTCGCATGGAGAATTCGCTAAAAGGTGGGAACTTCCCTGCACTTTCTACATTCACTAAGTAGGGCACTCCTTCTGGTAACAGCTTCAACAATAACACTGACAACACCAGCAATGTCAAGTGGGCAACCGTCACTTTCTTCAAGCCTTCCAAGAAGTCTACTACAGTGGAGAGCCAGCTTGATCAGAACCAGTTAGCATTTGCACCTAATTCTCCACACACCACATACACACACTCCACTATTGAACCAGTGCATCACGTTGCCCCGGTTCGACAAGAAAAACAACATAAGTAGAGGCATGGTCGTCGCATTGAAAGTGACTTCACTCCGCTCGGAAGGCCACTGAGTGCCCTCTTCCCTCAGATTGTGTCACTTTTGTGACACCTATATCCTCATCCACCATGAAATCCACTCCCAAAGTGGTATGACGTAAGTGCACATTGCGATTATCATCGAGCCCTGGGACACTCGACTGATAATTGCCACACTCTCTAGGATGTTGTTCAGAGCTTGATCGACAAAGGAGATATTGTCATTAACGGGCAGGAGGCAATGCCCACACCCACACCAACATCTGCACACCCTAGTGTAGCCAACCTCTCGTCATCGGAGCCTGCAATCTTTGAGGATGTTTGAACTTCGGGGGTTTTCCTTTCCTTTTTCTTCTCCCAGTTCTTTTCCTGGGGAATCCATTGGGCCTCTTTAGCCTAGTTTGTTCTTTTGTCTTTTTTGCAACATTCACATATGTCACTCTTGTTCTGGTTCCTCTCTTGCCTAGTTTGTTCTCCAATCTCTTCTCAGTTCTGTTTGGTGACACTCATGTGTGCCACTCTTGTTCTTGTTCCTCTACGGGGGTCCAAGCTAAAGTTTGCCAGTTTGTCATGCACCGATCTAACCCAGCACGTGCAAATACCCTAGATCAAGTGGGAGACAGCCGTTACAATAGATATCAACTCCAACAAAGATACAGTCCTAATGTCACCATCATATTCAACATTCACATGGACAGTCTCAGTTCCAATAATGGTTTGATGGCATCAGTTACGCTTGCCTTGATTCCGGCTTCTAGTGGCACTGCTAGGAGTTACTTTGAACCTTGATGGCATCGACAAACATCAACAACAAGGACTGGAGTTGTATCCTTTCTCTTTGTTCACTATTGTTTTCTCTTTTTGCATCATCATATACCAAAAAAAAAAACTAGTAGAAAGAGCACAAAAGAAAAAAAAAGAAAAATAAAAGCATAAAACAGAAGAAAAACATCAAGAACAATTCAGAGGGTAGTTTGCTTGTCAATAACATTCTGCCCAATCATGAAAAATTGGAAAAGCTCGCCAATGTTAGAATGGATTATCCCTCCTGTAGGCATGCTGGCGACAGACTCTGGACTTGGCATGAAAGGTCAAATACGTGTGGATCGGCAATGTCACGGCATAAATAAAATAAAAATGCAAATGCAGGAGTCACCACCAAATCTATTAAAATGGAAGACGAGGAAAACCATAAAAGAATCATTCAAATCATGCATATAAAATCCAATGGAAAAGGTCTTTGTAAACCAGAAATGGGTAAGGATCCCTGTTACGTGCGAGGAAGGTATTAGACACCCTCGTGCGCTTGATAAATCGGTCTTTTATAGGTTTCTCATTTGCTTATGAAATGTCGACTTTTCAGCCTTAACTGTACGCCCGAGGGCGATATGCCAGGCCATGCTAAGTGAGTGGTGTCCTATGCTAAATAAGGGTGCATGATGTGCAGGGGTGTGTCCTAATGCTCAGAAGTATCGCTCATATATCGGGTCAAGTGTCGATGCAAAGACATTGCATAAATAAGATCAGGGATCTAAGTATTTCGAGCGATTTTTCATCCTTGCTTTACTACATGCAATGTATGATCTAACATGCATGGAAATGGCCAAAAATAGAAAAAGGTCTTCTTGGATATACCAAGGAAGAAAACCAGGGAAAATCCAGAAGCAAATCAAGTCGAGAAAGCATGCTAAAAACCATATGAAAACCTACTGTGTGCTACTGAAAACAAGCGAATGTGTCTGTTAGGTGCGCTAGACTGGTGCTCCAGTCTGGTACACCACCTATGTACTCCTAAGTGGGCCAGAAAGATGTGCTGAGGAAAACACAGAAATCCCGTAGTGCAAAGTCATATGAATGCATTCCAAAAAGTTATGCAATGTAAGGTCCTTATAAGAATGGAAAATACCCTTCAGAGATGAAAGACATGCAAGTATGAAAAGCTCATGAGTATTGTGCTCAAGGGCTGGTAGCCTCACACAAGGTCATATCCTACTCATGCTGAATGAAAACACGGTTCAGCCATGTCACTAGGTCATGGCCTGATGCATAGAATCTTCACAGGGGTGCTAAGTGCAATCAACCTACCAGATTTAGACTATGGACTGAACAATCAAAGAGTAAAACAACTGATAAGACAACATCATTTGAGGCTGAAATCATGCATGCGAAATCATAAAATATCAGAGAATCATTACCAAATGAATTAGACCCGACATCATTTGGGAAAACATGCAGATGAGGATGCAAATGAGGGTGATTTTCTCTCTGACCAGACTGGTGCACTAGAATGGTGCGCCAAAGTGGTGCTCTGATGTGGTGAGTTGCTCTGGTGCACCATATAGGTGCTCTAGAATGGTGCTCCCCAGAAAATCGGAATCAGACTACAGCCTGATTCAGAATTCTGGTTCAGATTCAGAGAGGCGATTTCTTTTAACCCGGATTTGTTTATGCAGATGGCAAGAGATTAAAGAAAACATGATGAAATGCTAACAAGTGAATGCCCTTTATCATTAGTTTTTAATCATGAGAAATCATGGGTTCATGGCTGAAGATACTTGCATGAAATTATAAAGCATAAGAAATGTGTGCGTGAGCTTGGCCATTATATGCAAATGATGAACATGAAGAACATACCTACTGCACAATTCCTAATATATACGTGCATGAATCATGGTTCCTCGCGTAAAGAAATAGAAAAAGAAAACAACTCATAGGAATACCAAGGTGCAGATTTTTATCTTAAAGGTTTACATGCAAAGTATCTCACATGGGAAACAAACAATCTTATCGTAGGACTCTCATATAAAAACAAGAAATCAGATTATATATGAAGTCTATGGCATGCTTTATCCAATGCAAGAACTAAGATTTGAAAATGACAACATTAAGAGTGGAACCTAACTTATCCAAGGTGTTTCTTCTTAGAGAACCCAAGATAATATGATCCTTGTTGCTTTGGAAGGGTTGAAGATGCTTTGGAATGCAAGGGGAAACTCCAGAAAACGAGAATAGGATGCTGGAAATAGTATATGGCTTGCTCAAGATGCTTGCTTAGATCAGGATTTCTGAAATCAAGGTTTTCTAACCTCTTCTACTGGTTGCCTATGGGTGTCCTTATATAGGATTTCTCAAGGGTAACTCCTAGAGAACACAAGGAGCCTCGTAAATGAAGAGCGTGGGAAGATTCCATGGCATATTCGCTTGTGGAGGTAACAGCCATGGGAGGTGGAAAGCCAGCAGCCAGCAGTCTAAGAAGTGGCTACGTGCTAGCTTGGTGTGCCAGGTAGGTGCGCTAGCTAGGTGTGCCAGCCTGGTTCTCCATCTAGGAGTGCCACTGTAGTGCTCCAGCTCGATGCACCAAACAGGTGCTCTAACTTGGTGCTCTCCCCTACCTGTCTAGATTTCTAATTGGGCGGGCCTGCAATAGGTTTGTGGTCGGTTTAGCTAATGGGATTAGGTTTGCCTTCCAAATCAACATTTGGAAAGCTTATCTATGAGTCACCTCAAAATCGGGGTGTCTACACCTCCTCAGTTGTCACTACTTAGACGACCAAGTAAGCAAGGGAGCCACCCAACATCAAAGCCAGACGAAATGTCCAAGCTCCGCAAGGATTCTGCACCTCCAAGAGGGAGATAAAATGATAGGGGTGACTGAGAGTGTGATCCAGAAAAGAAAACATATATTCGCAAGGGCATAAAAGAATAGAGAAGACAAAAGGCGAAGACAGAAGTCAGCCCTAGAGTGAGAGGCGTGCGTTGTAGCTCTACCCTTACCATACCATGGAGAGGAGTCAGAGTATGCGCTCAGTAAAATCATACCTTTGAGGGACTAACCCACCCTCTTGCAATAAAGGCCTTTGGAATAGATCGGGAGCTTATTACCTCCAAGACAAGGTTAGAGTGAAAACGCACATCTGTGAGGGAGTAAAAGAAAGGACAGTGACATTGAAAAAAAAAGCGCCTTCGTCTAGGGGAATGTCAGCTACTCTTTGGTGGAAAGTAACATATCATATGCCTGAAAGAACATCAATTTGCTATGTAACTTAACTAGAGCCTTTGACCAGGGGCATGTAAGCTGCTTGTGGAAAGGAGGACTATTTTGAGAATGCTTGGTGCGAATTGTTGTCCAAACAATGGTCAGGTGCACATTCACATAGAGAAGTGACATTCATAGTGGCTCCTACAAAATGACAACCACAGCAGGGCATTGTAGCGAGTTAAGCATTAGATTTGGGGCGTCGTTGGCATGTTAAACACTCTGAATTAGCAATGGCATTGAGCATAGACAACAGATCCTCAACCGCTTCAACTGGTATTCCCCACAGTAGCGACGATCTAGGGTGCACTGGTACTTGAATAAGATCTCCATGGCAAACTTCTATTAGCTAAACCAGTTATCTGGACTCCCAAACATTCCTCTGTTCCCTTCTATCAGCAACATCCTAAGCGTTTCGATACCAAGGGCATGTCAGCTGCCTTTTGGTATCGTTCTCTTGATGTCGGTTTTATGTCGTTTACCTCTTGGTGTCTCTCCGTCTAGATCGTCACCGACAGTCGCTCAGTTGGCGAGTTCGCTTCTCGGATTTCCGAACCATCACTGCCTACTTCTCGGATGATGTGTTTGGTTGTCCTCCATCTGGGTCATCACCGACAGCCTCACAGTTGGCGAGTCTGCTTCTCTGATTTCCGAACCATCATCGCTTGCTTCTCGGATGATGTGTTTGGTTTTCCTCCCTTTGGACCATCACCGACAGCCTCATGGTTGGCGGGTCCACTTTCCAAATTTCCTAGCCATCACCGCATGCTTCTTGGTTGATGTGTTCAGTTGTCCTTCCCCTGAACCATCACTGACAGCCTCTCGGTTGGCGTGACTGCTTTCTGGATATCTGAACGATCACTACCTACTTCTCGAATGATGTGTTCGGTTGTCCTTCCCTTAGACCGTCACTGACAGCCTCTCGGTTGGAGTGTCCGCTTTCATGGATTTCCGAACCATCACCACCTGCTTCTCAAATGATGTGTTTGGTTGTCCTCCCTCTGGACCATCACCGACTACCTCTTGGTTCGTGTGTTCGCTCTTCGGGTCTCCGAATCATCACCGCCTGCTTCTCGGATGATGTGTTTGGTTGTCCTCCCTCTGGACTATCACCAACAGCCTCTCAGTTGGCGTGTCCGCTCTTCAGATATCCGAACCATCACCGCTTGCTTCTTGGATGATGTGTTTGGTTGTCCTCCATCTGGACTGTTGTGCCGAGTGGAGAAGAAGAAATCAAATACAATCCCCAAATCCAAGCATCCAATCCTCCACAAATGAACCTCACATGAAACCCTAGATTTGGAGAGAAGAGGGAGGTGTTCTCTCTATTCAATGGGAGTCAAA
>JAMKQA010023149.1:0-14913 GCA_024699735.1 Posidonia australis
GCATGAGGGTGCCTAATACCTTCCTCGTGTGTAACAGGGATCCTTACCTATTTCTAGTTTTCCAAGACCTTTTCCATTGGTTTTTATATGCATGATTTGAATGATTCTTTTATGGTTTTCCTCGTCTTCCATTTTAATAGATTAGGTGGCGACTCCTGCATTTGCTTACATATTTTTATTGTTTTGCCGTAACATTGCTGTCCCTCATGTATTTTGGCCTTTCACGTCAAAATCCTCGAGGCTGTCGCCGGCATGGTTACAAGATCTGGCGACTCCGCTGGGGATAACTAGATCCTGACTTTGTTTTGGTTTCTCCTTTGCTTCGGCTTCTCTCCTTGCTTGCCTTTTCCATGCCTTGCGTTGGTTATTCTTTTAAGTGGTGTTTTTTTTTTGCATGCATGCCTTTGTAATGTTGTTCTTTCCTTTTACACATTTGCTATGTCATCACTATTGTACATGTTTTGCACTTACTCTTGCATGATAATCCATGGCTAAATTGCATGTTTATTTCCTTTCTTCTATATGCCATGCCTAGGAGATTAGAGACGTGTTTGCTCTCCCCATTTGGTTAATAAAAAAACATAAAAACCAAAAGCAATAATTCAGGCAAACTACTGACAAATTGCAAATCTTCCCCCACGATTTAATAATTTTGCATGTAAAATACCCAAAGCATGCTTTGCATACATCATATAGGGCACACATCTTCTCCTCTCCTAGGATCGCCTATACAGTCTGCGAAGGACATTTTTCGGTGGCTCATCCTATGGCTTTGGCGTGGGATGAAAAATCGGGCTTGTCCCCCCTTGTCTAGGGTTGTGTCGGTGTAGTAGAGGGTACATCCTACTACTTTGGCAGAGGTCGAGGCCTTGAAAGCACCACCCATTCACTGCCTAAGCTTTCGCTGGGATTTAGAACGAGGAGCTTACTTTTTCTAAACTCGAGTTGGAGACCCATTCACCCTTATGTGAACTGGGAGTAGATAGCTTAATACGAAAACCCTAGATTGTGAGAGAGTGCATACTAGGGGCATTAATTTGCATCTCATACCACCATAATCGTTGCATCTTTTCTAATTTGTTTGATTTCTGATCATTGAGTTTTTTTATCCTGAGCTCAAGATCTTTCCTTTCACTACCTCTATTTGCGACCTTATTTTCGATCGCGTCTCCTGAGTTATTCGTCACTTCTGACGATAGCTCGTCTTAGGATCCATCCTATCCTTACTCGCTCGCGATCCACGATGGCCCAGCATGGCAGCGAGTCCCTCTCCCCTACTGTCTAGGAGGAGGTCCCTGTCTTAGGGCACTCTTCCTTCGTGTCTGTTCCTGTCATCTCTGTTGCCTCCACTTTTGCCTTACCTTCTAGAGGACCTCCACCACCTCATTTCCGTGTCACTTTGGCAACCCCGAATTCGAGACCACCTGCTTGGTCTGCTCCTGCTGTTGGGGCCACAGCAGTTAAGTCTGTTTCCCCTTAGGGCTATGTGTTTCCTAGCCCTCCTCCCACTGTGGCTGTTTCTGTAGTAGCCACCCCCCAGTTCGATTAACTAGGATCTTAGCCTCTTGTTTCACACCTTGTCTTGCCTCCTCTTGTAGCCACCAGCGATGATCCCATGACGGCGCAGCTACAACAAATGTCGGCCCTCGCCCAGCAGTTGTAGGGATTGGCACTAGCACTCCAACCCTTCTCAGCTTTGTCTTTCCTAGCTCCCGACTTGCCTACGCAACTGGCTTTTGGACCACAGTTTGCACCCACTACACTCCCTCCACAGCCGTTGTCATCCCTTGTCTCTCCGACGAATGTTCATCTGCCACCTCAACATCAATTAGTTTATGCACCCACGCCTACAATTAGAGCACCTCAAGCATCACACATCACTCCCACCACCACACTAGTTTATCCTCCCCCACAGGTGGTGATGCGCCCGCCAATGGCACATCCGCAACCAAGGCGGCAACGCCGTGACAGGTGCCACTTTACCCCTTTAGTGGAACCATTGAGCACGGTATTCCCTAAAGTCGTATCCCTCCTGAGGATGCCTGAGGTGCGCCCGCCACCAGATCCGCTTCTTGCTTGGTACAACACGAATGCGTTTTGCAATTTCCATCGAATCGTAGGTCACTCGACGGACAATTGTCTTACATTAAGGAACGCAATCCAGGACCTGATTGACCAAAAGTTCATTGTGATTAACACACAGGCGATAGGCCCGGAGCCCGCACCAGTAGCTACACAAGCACCACCAGCACAACCCAATATAGTTAGCCAGCCATTACCTCAGTATTCAGACCGAGGAACAGCAGGCCCCACTAGAGTCAATTCCATTTTTTGTTGATTCTATCTGATCTTTTATTTGTCCTACCGGTCTTATTTTTGATTACGTGCTGTGTCAACCAATTAGAGCCATTTAATCTCTTTCCTGCTCATGAGTCTATCAGCAACTTGGCCGTTCACAACAACCCTTGTCCCTTGTCTAGTGGTCGAAAATTTGTGTTGCAATTGGGGATACGAGAAAGGAACCCTTTGCGCGATACGGCTAAGGAACTGCCAAGCCGATCAAGGCGGAAGAACGAAGAGAGCACAAAGAATTGGGATACGAGCATCAGAACTAGCGAAAGAGATCCCTTGCGCTCAGGTAAGTCCCCAAAAATGATCATTTCACGCCATTTAACTCACTTTACCAGTGCAGGCGTATTGAATCCAAGCCAAAGTTTGTTCATAGCCTCAAGCAGTTTGGATCTATCCAGAAGAACTTTTCCAGAAAATGATCATTCAAAGTTAGAGTAGACTTGCGAGCAGTTTTAGAATGCTGTTAGACTTAAAAACGTTGGTAGTGCACCAGGCAACAGAAATGCAAGATTTGGATCAAAAGACAGACATAGAGAGCTTGACAAATGACACAGTTGGAGATCTAGACATTTTTACTCGAAGAACAATCAGAGGTGCTCGCAGGAGACTTAACAGAGCACGATAGCATCAGGGAGGCGAAAGCAGTTACCTCGCCACCATAGCCAAAATCACTAGGACCAAACTTCAATCATAGTCCTTCAAGAATTGGAGAAAGTGTTCGTTGGACCAATGGTCGTCACCCATCAGCATCTCCTAACTGGAAGTACTACCAACAATCGTCGGCCACCCCTGAGCCTTGCGAAGCATTCCATTGAAGGCCATGCATCTCTATGTTTTTGCTTACTGCATCCGCACATCACCTAAATCACATAATATGCATTGTATCTTCCTTTCGTTTTACATTGTAATTATAATATGAACATTAGCATAACCGTTGCCCGATGAGGAAAATCGGAAGTCTGCCTGTTTAGGAAGAGTTTGATCCTCTTCATGTGTTACTACTTGTGTGACCTAGGGAGTGAGGGAGTGACTGTCACGAGAAAATGGGCAAAATGTACAAATTCCTAAGGGACCTACACCTCCAAAAGGAGAAAAAATGTTAGGGCATAAGTGAGAGTGCGAGCAAAAAAGAAACAACATAGACTTTGGAGCACAAAAGAAATAAGACGATAGAAGTTGCAAACAAAAGTTGGCTCCAATGAGAGAGGCATGTAGGATGACTCTATCCCAATCACATAACATGGAGAGGAGTTGAAGCATACACCTACCAAGCCCACATGTTCAAAGGGACTACCACCCCTTTTATATCAAACTAAAAGAGAAGCCACCCCTCAACCTAGGTGTTTATTACTTCCAAGTAAGGGATAGGGTAAGTCAGCATGCCTTTGATGGAGTAAAAGAAAATTGAATTATTGAAAAGAGTAGGTGTAGGGCCATAAGAGTTTGGCATGGAGCTCATTTTATCCCTAAAGACCATTGGTTGAGTGAGAGCCACCATAAACCCATAGATCTTGGTAGCATCAAATGAGTCAAGGACAATCAAGTTCCTTATAGCAGGCAATGACGACTTTCTCGGTGCTGAAGGCATATCTTCTATCAACCATTCATAAATCTTGTTTCCATCTTAAGAGTTCGGCATAAATCATTTGGCATTTGGCATTTAGCATTGGAGAACTCGCCACTTTTGCATTTTTCATCGCTTTGCAAGGCGTTTGCCCACATTCCAACCAAGGGCATCCCAACTGCCTTTTAAGTTGGAATGTTGGCAAATAAAGGAGCTCAACCAGGGGCATGTTGACGGCTCTTTGGTTGGATGTAGGTCTTTGACTAGGGGCATGTTAGCTGCCTTTCTAAGTCAAGAAGATCATGGGGATAGTACTACTTTTGGGAGCATGCAAATGAGGCTTCCCGCAAGCATTTCAGGATAAGCCTGTCAATACATAGGAGCGTAGCCGTCACAGCACATGAAACCGACAGCTAACATGTATGGCAATAGCCCGTCGGTCCACCATGCTTCTTCCAAGACGAGAGCAAACCTTGTCTGCCTAGAGCAAAACAGACATGGAAAATGGATTTCCAGAATCCTGCCACAACGTATAACAAGTGCCAATTCACTTCAACCATGGCAATATTCAACAATTAAGAGGACATGCCCCAAACCCGCAATTGCTTGCGGTCCTCAGCAATCAATACACCAAGCCATATTTGCAGAATATCAGAACAATGCTCAGGTGGCACCATGGTTGGATATCCCTACACGGCATATAGGGTAGCAGATATGACAGTTATCCAGTGGGCCCAATCACATATAGGTAGTGCAAGTACTTCAATTACCAAGGTTTAAGTGCAGAATGGCTGCAGGAATTGCATTGTTGTCCTCCGCACTCTGTAATCTGCAAAAGGCAATACCAAGAAAATCAATGCACAAGTCTTCAAGTTCACTAGATGGAGAAATTTGCAGAAACCCCCTGAGATTGGGAGACTTGCAGAAAACCCCCTTTATACCATAACGGTGCGACATATCACATTTGAGCAGAAGCTTGCAAGCACCCAACAGAATATCAAATATCACAGCAGCTGTACAGCAATCAGATATGCCCCAACTTCTTGCGAAACCCGCAGCAAAGCCAGCACTCCAGCAAGGAGGATACTGCATATGCATCTTTGCGAGAACACCAGCTTCTGTGCCATAGAGCGAGCAGCAAGCAGTTCTGCCCTCCAGATTGCATCTAAGACGGTTTCCATCCTAGGGGACAATCCAGGGATTATCTATTTTTTTTTTCCAGGTTCTCACTCCGGGCGGACAAGATCCTTCTATCCCTTTCCATCCTTGGATTTTCTCGAGCGCAAAATCCTTTTGTTTGACCTTTGACCGGGCGGTCATGGTCCTTTTCCTTCGCTTTCCTTGGATTTTCGCGAGCGCGAAATCCTCTTGTTTAACCTTTGACCGGGCGGTCAAGGTCCTTTTCCCTTGCTTTTCGGGGATTTTTGTGGGCACGAAATCCTTTTGTTAGACCTTTGACCGGGCGGTCAAGATCCTTCGCTTTGCTTTTGTTGGATTCTCGTGAGAGCGAAATCCTATTCCTTGGCTTTTGATCAGGCGGTCAGAGTCGAACTTCTACCTAGCAGTCGGGGTCTTTTCCTTTTTTCTCGCAGGAGCGAGATCCTTCTGTTTGACCTTTGACCGAGCGATCAAGGTTCTCTCCTTTGCTTTTGTTGGATTCTTGCATGTACGAAATCCTTTTCCTTGATTCTTGACTGGCGGTCAGAGTCGACCCTCGACCGGGTGGTCAGAGTCGACCTTCGACCGGGCGGTCGAGGTCATTTCCTTTTCCTTTTCTTTGGCTTTTGACCAGGCGGTCAGAGTTGACCTTTGACCGGGCGGTCAGAGTCGACCTTTGACTGCACGGTCAGGGTCATTTCCTCTCCTATTTTGGATTCTTGCGGGCATGAGATCCTTTACCTTGGTTTCTGACCCGGCTGTAAGAGTCGACCTTTGACTGGGCGGTCGAGGTCATATCCTTCTCTTGGATTTTCACAGGTGCGAAATCCAGCTTCTTGATTTTGACTGGGCGGTCAATGTCCTTTGCCCTTCTTGGATTTTCGTGGGCATGGAATCCAGCTTCTTGACTTTGACCGGGTGGTCAATGTCATTTGCCCTTTTTGGATTTTCGCAGGCGTGGAATCCAGCTTGATGACTTTGACGTGGCAGTTAACGTCATTTGCCCCTTTTGGATTTTCGGGAGCACAGAGTCCAACTTGCTGTCTTTGACCGAGCGGTCAATGTCATTTGCCCCTTTTGGATTTTTGCAGGTGCAAAATCGAGCTTGCTGATCTTGACCAGGTGGTCAACGTCTTTTTCCCCTTTTGGATTTTCACAGGCGTGAAATCTAGCTTGTTGACTTTGACCGGGTGGTCAAATGTCCTTTGGCTCTCCTGGACATTCGCAGGGGTGGGATCCAGCTGGTTGCCTTTGACTGGGCAGTCAAATTCCTTGGTTTCTCGGATTTCCTTGGGTAGGAAATCCTATGGCTTGACCTTTTGACCAGATGGTCAAGGTCCTAGCCCCTTCTCCATTTTCCTTGGGAAGGAAATCTTGTGGCTTGACCTTTTGACTTTATGGTCAAGGTCCTAGCCCTTCTCTCGGATTTCCTTGGGCAGGAAATCCTGTGGCTTGACCTTTTGACCAGATGGTCAAAGTCCTAGCCCTTCCCTTGGATTTCCCCAGATAGGAAATCCAGCAGCTTTACCTTTGGACTAGGTGATCAAGGTCCTTATCCTTTCTTTTCTGGGTTTTCGCAGGCACGGAATCCAATTGTTTGACCCTCTGACCGGGTAGTCAAAGTCCTTTTGTTTCTTTCTTCTCTTTCGAGTTCTGCGGGAGCAAAATCTCTTTGTTCGCCCTTTGTCCGTGTGGACAGGGTCTTCTGCTTTGCTTGACAAATGTATGTTTGTCATGCCCCTATTTTCATGGGCTGGTATCCCCATCTACTCGATTGACAACCATCACACTATCAGGTGTCCGGGTTGACAAGACTCAGCTTGCTTGTCATATCCCGTCTCTTTAGGTTGATAACCTTAATAATCCAGTTGATGAGTCCGACAACTTATCATTTTTGCCATATTTCTTTCAGCATTAGCATCAGCATCACATCATCTTGCAAGCACCCGTTCTTGTGTTAGCATCCGCTTTGCATTGGCTTTCAGGATCGACTCTTGCATTTGTTTTCGCATTGGCATCACATCCCCAGCATTTAGATTAATAGTTGCACGCATTTTGCATTTGCATTCGCATTTGGCAACAAGTCATGACTTTCGGTGCATCCACCAGATAAGTGACTTATAGCCAACAACAAACACCATCCTTCTGTAACCTCAAAATGGGGGTATCTTGTCAACCCTGAGCATCGATCTTGGATCCTTTCGTCCCTCAACCTCGCTTAGGGAGGGGCATCTGTAGACACCCCGATTTTGAGGTGACTGATAGATGAGCTTTCCAGATGTTGCTTTCGATGTGGCAAACCTAATCCCATTAGTTGAATCAACCATAAACCTATAGCAGGCCCGCAACCCAATTAGAAATCCAGACAAGTAGGGGAGAGCACCAAGTTAGAGCACTAATGTGGAGCACCTAGCTGGAGCACCAAGCAGGAGCACATAAGTGGCGCACTTAGCAGGAGCACCAAGCTGGCGCACCTCACTGGTGCACCAAGCTGGCGTGTAGCCACTTCTCAGACTGCTAGCTGCTGGCTTTCCACATCTCATGGTTGTTACCTCCACCAACGAATATGCCATGGAATCTTCCAAGCTTTTCGTCTACGAGGCTCCTTGCTTTCCTAGGAGTTACCCACGGAAAATCCTTATATATAGACCCCATAAGCAACCATTTGAAGGGGCTGATCATCTTGAAAGATAGAGACGCACACAGCTATACTAGCATTCTCCAGAATTCTGCAACCATTGACTTGAGTACCCAAGCTTTGCCTTGCATCTAGGGATATTCTCAGCCCTTCCAAAGCATCAAGGAGCTTATTATCTTGGGTCTTTATTTTCTTTCTTGAAGGAACATCTTGGACAAGTTAGGTCCTTCCACTTTTCCTTTAAGTTCTTATTCTTTTGCAATGAAATAAAGCATGCTAGAAATTCCACATGTATGGCCTGATTTATCTATATTTTCATGTGGTTTCTATGATGAATTTACATATCCTCTTTGCGAGATGCTCTCCATGCAAATCTACTTTTTTGATTGCAAGCATGTTTATTTTATTTCTAGCATAAAATCTGCACTATATCACCTGCATGAGTTATGTTTTATTGGGTCTAATTGTTTCACATTTGTCCCTTTGCATTTTGTATGCGTTTCTATCATGAACCCATTAAGTCATCTTGTTTTTAATCAAATGATAATAAGATAGCTTTGATCGGATGCATCCTATCGTGCTTTCAGCTTTTAAACATCCACATGAATAAACCTGCATTAGCATAAATCACCCATCTCTATTCTGGGTCAGGTTATGGATCAGATTGCAGTCTGATCCAGATTTTCTAGGGAGCACCTATATGGTGCACTAGAGTGGCGCACCACTCCAGTGCACCACTCTGGCGCCCCACTCAGGAGCACTAGACTGGTCAGAGAGTAAAACATTCACTTTTGCATACCTATTTGCATGGTTTTTTGAATAACTTTGAGCCTGATTCTTTTACCGCTTGTTCTTTGATATTCCATGGTTTTGCATGCATGTTTTCAGTTTGAAGCATGATTGTTTCCTAATTGTTTTCTCCTTTTGGATATTCAGTCCTTGGTCAAAATCTGGTAGGCTGGTTGCACCTTACTCCTACATGGAGAGTCTTATACATCAGCCCAAGATCAAGTTGCATGGTTGAATCCTGCATCTTTCATCTAGCAAGCATAGGGTGGGATCTTGTGTGAGGCTAGTAGCCCTTGAGCACAAGGTCCACAAGTCATTACACTTGCATTTCATTCTCTTTTAAAGCATGTTTTCCAAGTATTGCAAAGGGTTATACATGGCATGATTTTCTGAAAGGCGTTCTCATGTGACTTGGCATTGCATAGGTTTCTGTTTTCCCTCAGCACATCTCTCTGGCCCACATAGGAGCACACATGTGGTGCACCAGACTGGAGCACTAGTGTGGCGCACCATACAGGCGCATCAGCCTATTCATCAGTTGCACACAGCCACTTTTGCATAGCTTTCTAGCATGATTTTCATTTCGATCTACTTTTGGTCTTTTTTGGTTATTCTTCCTTGATATACCAGGGAGGCATGGCTCTGATTTTAACTATTTCCATGCATGTTAGATTAAATTTGGCATAAAGCAAAGCAAGGATGAAAAATCACTCGAATTTGATATATCTTTGATTTTATTCATGCAATGACTTTGTATCAACACTTGACCCGACATACGAGTGATACTTCTTAGCATTAGGACACACCCCTGCACATCATTCACCCGTATTTTAGACACCACACACATTAGCAAGGCATGGCATTTCGCCCTTGGGCGTATAGCAAAGGCTGAAAAGCTGACATTTCATAAGCAAATGAGAAACCTATAGAAGACCGATTTATCGGGTGCACGAGGGTACCTAATAACTTCCTCGTGCGTAACAGGGATCCTTAACTATTTCTGGTTTTCCAAGACCTTTTCCATTGGTTTTTTTATGCATTATTTGAATGATTCTTTTATGGTTTTCCTCGTGTTCCATTTTAATAGACTAGATGGCGACTCCTGCATTTGCATACTTATTTTTATTGTTTTGCCGTGACTTTGCCGTCTCTCATGTATTTTGGCCTTTCGTGTCAAAATTCCGAGACTGTCGCCGGCATGGTTACACTTATGTAGTGCGAATTATCGGTGCGACCCACTAAAGCAGTTTATAGGCTAGAGAACACTTGTTTTTTGGTCTCTTTGGTTCGTCTTCTCCCTTGTTTTTCTACAACCTTACATTTGGCATTCAGCATTACATGATTTCACCTACATCTTGCGTTTTCCCCGTGTTTTGGCGTACTACATCCATCCATCATTAGGCATAAACATGCATGCAATTAGCATTAACTGCACATGTAAGTGATTAACCAAGAAAGACCGACTCATCGGGAGTATGGGGGTTCCTAACACCTTCTCCATGCGTAAAAGGAGTCCTTACTCTTTCTTTGTCACACAATGACCTACGTGTCGCATCCATTAGGCACGGAGCATTACATTTGCATTCATGCATCGCTTTTCTCATATTTTTCTACATTCGATTTTCCTCATCATCTGATCTAATATAAACTAGGTGGCAACTCCCTTTTTCCTTATCCTTTTTGGTTTTGCATTCGTGTTTTAGGTGTTTTCGAGTTAAGTGTCCTTCCTCAGATTCACCAAATTGCCATGGCCTTATTGTCTTATCTACATGAAGTTAGTTGCAGGCATGGTCACACTTGTGATAATAAAATTCATCTTCAACAATCACCCCCAATAATCATTATCGCAATCATTTACCTTGCTTGCTTAAACCTCTCTTCTTGCCTATTGAGTCGCCTTTTAAGTTTTTACTGAGTGCCTTCAACAAGGGGCATTTCAACTACTTTTTGGTCAAAGTGCACATACAACAAGGGCATCTGCTAGTACATAGATTTCAGAATCAACAGCATGGTAGCAATCCCTCATAGTCACTCGGCAATAGCACAACCAAGTACGGATTAGCCAAAACACAACAACTGAACATGTAGCAGAGTAATACACAACCCAGACATGTAAAACAAAGGCAGACTACAACCCCATTACAGGCCTAGATTAACTCAGCACAATCCATCCTGCCTTTTGAGCATAACTTAGAACTGTAATTGAATATACATGCCTTTAGACAATCCAGTAGGCAGGTATTATCCTTTGCCTCAACTAGCATCAATTTTAGTAGCTCTAGTGGTCTAGAGTGCACTTGCAGTCGTAGCTTGACCCTCTCGCTTTTGTAACTTCCTTTTCATCTCTTTCCACTCCCGCTTGATCCTGTCTGCCCATCACGTTGGGTGGTCTATGACAATCAGCTTGTTTGCACCTTGCCTTTCCTTGGCAAAGCATCATATGACCCACTCAGAGACCATTGCACACCCTCGAGTGGTGTCTGGCATTTCCTACGATAGCATGACTCAATATCAAAGGCATCTATTTTGCCTTGGCATCTCTTGATCTACTCTTCACTTCCTTCCAGCATCGTCCATCCCTTGATACTAGGGGCAGTTTAGCTGCCACTTGGTATCATGCTCCCTTCCTTGATCTCTCGGTTGGCACCGCTAACTACCATGGGATTGTCTTCAGACCTCTACCACATCCTTAGGTGTGGTATTCCCATTACTTTTTGCATCCCTGCTGATAGGCCCATTGACCTATCATTGCTCCTCTTGTTTGGTAGGCTCGTTGGCCTGCTATCTTTGTCAATACCAAGTGCATTTTAGTTGCCCTTGAGTATTGTTTCCTTTCCTACGGGCTAGTATCCCAAACTACGTAGACGTTATTTGTCATTTGTCATTTCCTTGAGGCTGGTATCCTAAACTACCGAGATGACATCTGTCATTTGTCATTTCTTTGGGGTTGGTATCCATTACAACTCAAATGACATTCGTCAATTGTCCCTATGTGGGTCTCATGACCTACCATGCCTCTCTCCTTTCTTTGGGAAGGTATCCTAAATTACCCGATTGATATCCGTCATTTGTCATCGACACTCCTTTTCTCTCTTTTGGGTTGATATCCCAAACTATCTGGGTAATACTATCATCCATCTGAACGACATCCATTAATTTTCTCTCCTCAGTCGATAAGTCTAAAACTTACCATATCCTTCTTTGATCGACAAGTCTGATATCTTGCCACATCATCCTTAATCGATAAGTCCAAAACTTACCATATCCTCCTCCTCAATAAGTAAGTCCAAAACTTATCATATCCTCCTTCTCGATCAGTAAGTCTGATATTTTGCCATATCCTTTTCTTCATTTGGGTTGAAAACCCAAATTATCCGAGTGAGATTGACATCTGTCTAGACAACAATTGGCAATTGTCTTTCTTCGATTAGTAAGCCTGATAGTCTTGTTTGATGCTCCTTCCTTCATCTTTAGGCTGGTATCCCAAACTACCCAGACGACATCTATCAATTGTTATTGTTGCCCCTTTTCTCTCTTTTCGGTTGATATCCCAAACTACCCAGGTAACATTGTCATCTATCCAGACGACATTCGTCAATTGTCTCTCCTTGGCCAACAAGTTTGATATATTGCCACACCCCTCTTCTTCTTGGGCTGATAGCCTTAACTATCCATTGATGAGTTTATCTACTTATCATGCCACTTCCATTGGTTGGTGGGCCCACCAATCTTAATGAGTGCCCCTCCTTGTCAAAATGCCGTGGTCTATCATGCCCTCTATAGGCTGATTAACCTTGGACTTGTCACTCGGTGCCCTATAACATATCATTGCATCTTGCTGCACATCATTGCATGCCATTGCATAAACATTGCATATTGTCACGCCTTGTCGCACCTCTTGGCATTTCATAGCATCTCGTTGCATGCCCCTACATAAGCATTATATTCCATTGCATTCCAATGCATATCATGGTATGTCATTCCATGGGCACAACATTTTGTAGCATCGCATTGTGCCACATTGCATAGGCATTGCATCATCACCTCATTAGCATCGCATGCTCGACATGCCTCCCACAGCTTGAGTGCCAGTGACTCTTCCACAACACTACTTTCTTGGTGAGGTATCCTCTTTATTGCATGCTCAACACCGCATGCATCACCCTCAGTACCACCCCACTTGCATCATCACCTTGTTGGCATCACATGCTCAACATGCCTCTCGCGACTTGAGTGCTAGGGGCTCTTCCACGACACTACTTTCTTGGTGAGGAATCCTTGGCAATGCATACCAAACATCACAAAATCCTCATCCATGTAGCACGCACTACATCTCCATCCTTGAACTAACATCACATGCTCAACATTCACATTAGCATCACGTAGAACTGCACATATCCATTGTGGAGCTCTGCATGTATCAACAATAGCGTCAGCATTTAACATCTGCATCAACACGCACCATTAGCACAAGCATTTGTTTCCTAACATTGCATTTGCATTACTTTTCACACTTTAACATTGTGTTTGCACCAACATTCATGTTTTTAGCATCATTTCTGCACTTGCATTTGCATTCCAGCATTTGGTCATGACTTTCGGTGTATAATAAGTGACTCAACACCAATAGCAAACATCACCTTCCCACGGGCGCCAAATGAGGTGTCTAATCAACCTTGAGCATTAGTTTTGGCTTCCCCTTGACCTCGCTCAAGGAGGGGCATCTGTAGAAACCTTACTTTGGCAACTGCTTGTCGATGGACTTCTTTGGATGAATGTGTTCCAGCAATGACAAGGCACTTCCTACATTCAAGCCCATTTCACACCTCCAAACCAACCTAGTCATTTAAGGGAAAGATGAGGAAAACCATAAAAAGGGATGAATGCATATGATGTAAATGAAAAGGCCAAATGTCTATAAACCAGAGAATGGGTAAGGATTCCTATTACGCACGGGGAAGGTATTAGGCACCCCCATGTGCCCGAGAAACTCGATATTTCTAGTCTGATTTGCATGCTAGAGGTTGAATGAATGCTTGCTAAGCCTAGATTGTGCTCTAATCTCGCTAATATGAATGCCAAATCGTGACTAGATGGATGTACAAGATGTATGAGAAAACTACGAAGAAACCTACACGAAATGAAGGAATAACGATACAGGAAATGATAAAGAAAATCACATGAAATGATGTTATTTTTTAAGAGAATTGTCCAAGAAACCATACCGATATCGAAAGGGTCTAAAATAAGGTCAACCCAAATCATCAGAATCATAGAAAATGTCGTAAAAATCAACAAAGGGAAAATAATCTGTAATTGGCCCAATGTGGGCCTTGAGGTCAATTAATGTATGCCTTCGGGCAACGAAATCCAAATCAAATCAAAAAAACCAAAAGTGCAGAATAAAGGGAATCAAATCGAATGTCAAGTGAAGGAATTCGAAAACGAAATGAGGAAAAATCGTATAGAATGCAAGCTTACTCAAAAAGTATGGAATGATGCAAGCGTAATGAAACTATGCAAAATGCATTAAATTGTACCTAAATGTGTAAGGATGCCGAGGAATGATTTAGACATGACTAAGTGTAAAAACTAACATGCATGTGCATGAATTGATAGCACGAGGGTGATTTGGTAATTTCACGAGGCCAAATGTAATAAATGTGTACGTGTGCATGATGTAAGGTCAAATTTATGAAAAGTGTTAGGAAATTGTTATTTACAAGAAAACATGAAAGGGACAAGGTTTCAAATACACGAAAATAATGTAAACATGTTAAAGGGAAAGATCAGGGACTAAAGTGCAAACTTCACGAAAAAAGGGAAATCTTGATTAAAGTATATTCAGTGACTTTTATCTTAGTGTTTAGATGATGGTTTAAATGAAAATGTGGCATTGTGGTGTGAGTGTGACCATGCTGGTGGAACCCTTGCGCGGCTCTCCTACTATTCGGTGTGTGGAAGCACATGAGGAGACCCGATATGGTCACGGAAAAGATGGTGAATCCGAAGGAAGAGACTAGACTCGGAAACACCAAGGGAAGATAAAAAGGATAAGGAAAGGAGTCACCACCTAGTCTTTTAATGGAATGACGAGGAAAACCAAAAAACATAAGAAAATCGAGAAGCAAATAAGATACAAAATGTATGTGTGTGTTCCGTGCCTAATGGACAATGCACAAATGAATGCAGGCTAGAGAAAGGATAAGGATTCTGGTACGCATGGGGAAGGGGTTAGGCACCCCCATGCGCCCAAGAAAACTCGGTCTTTCTAGGTTTCCTACTGTCAATGGTCTATGGATGTATGCTTGCTTATTCTATATGCTTATGCATGAAGATGACTAAAAACATGCCAAATCAAAGTAAAGAAGTGAAATAAAGGGAAAAAGTTAATCCAAGGGACAAATGTAGG
>JAMKQA010023151.1:0-14891 GCA_024699735.1 Posidonia australis
TGGTGCGCCCACCCAGCTCACAAATGTCTGATTGGGGCTCTGGCTAATGGGTTTGGGGCTCGGTTCAAGGGCTGATCACATCCAAAGCAACATAAGGACACTCATTCCTGGGTCACCTCAAAATCGGGGTGTCTACACCAAGTTTTGCATGAGTATTTGTAATACCCAGGGTTGTAATCAGAAACGATATATTTTGATAATGAGATTTAATATCAGTAATTATGTCTTGGAACTTGATTTCCTGTGTTTATGGGAATGTGTGTTGGTGTTTAAGTGGTTTGTGTGGATGGTTGGTATGTTTGAGCTCTTGTTTTCTCTCTAGCTTGGTTTAGTAAGGGTCAAGCGGATTTAATAGGCGGATAATGTTAGTGAGTATTTTGAGTGGATGAATAAGGTGATCATACTAGGCAAGTATAAGTAGTGGGTTTTTCGTGGCGAGAATTGTTGGCATGTAGTTTGAATAGTAAAACGTTAAAAAATAGGAAACGCTGCTTGCCCACCTAACACCCGATTTATTCGCCAATTCCACCACCCTGACAACGTCTACGCTGCTACACCAGATCCTCCTTCTTTGACCACGTGCCACATGGGTGTTTAAAACCCACAACCCTACCATCATCGATGTAGAAAGAGAGGAGAAAATGAGAGGGAAGAAGAGAACAAAGAGGGTGAGAGGGAGGAATAGAGAGGTGGAGGAGGGGGAGGTTGCCACCAATGAGCCACTGTCGCTAGAGAGCCATGATCTAGGGGTGGAGGACGTCACCGGTGCTGCATGGATGTTGGGGAGGCTCACTGGAGAGTTCGACGGAAATGAAGAATCATCGACGAACCCATTACAGTATGCATTTCCCTTCTCTTTTAAATCCTTAGAAGCATGCCGAGGGTTATATTTTGATCTGGAAATCATCATGAAATCTTGAAATGCATGCCAGTAGTGGTGATTCTCAGATTTTTCAATGGATTATCCATGAATTATTGAGAATAAGGATGATTAATGGAAACCATGTAAATCCATGATATGAGGGTGTTTTAAATTCATTAAGAAATGGTTTTACATGTCCTGAATATGTGGGAAATGATCCCTGATATTTCTGTTATTTTTATGGGATTTTTGAGGATTTTTTCGAATATGAGTTGCATGTTCTGAGCTCTCTGAGTTTTTTGTAAAACTGACGACGAAACTGGAAGACAAATCCTTCTAGCAAGTTTTCTCAATGTGACTTGGTCGCAAGTTTTGGTGGAGAAAAGGACCGACGAATCTTGGCTTTATCAGTAAATTGCAGATGGTGTTTCAGTGGTTTTCTTGAAAATGAAAAATATTATATACACATGAAATGCTTGGAAAACACATGAGTAATGAATAAAAAGATGATAATTTCCTGAAATAAATAGGAAATACATGAAAAAGGATTTGTGAGCCAATGAATGGGCAAATAAATGTGGAAATGGTTAGTGAGAACCATAAATGTGAAAAGTGTTGTTTTTGAGAAAATAAATGATTTGAAAATGTTTTTTGACAATGATAAATGATTTTTGAGAATTGGTTTTAAAAGAGTTTTAAAGGAAGCTGCATATGTTTTGAAAGGATTTGCCAAGATTTGTAGGAATCACTGGAGGCCGATTGGTTGTACTGAGAGGTCAGAACATGCCATAGACAGTGGTTGTCGAGTTTGGTCCAAAGAGTGAGCCTCGAGGCTATTGTGGTACTGCAAGACTCATGGCATGGTGGACCTGGACTACCCTTAGTGTCGGTGCTGGTCGGTCTGGGGTTAGAGTCCCCAAGTGCTCAGGCACTAGGGGTGTCATGAGGACGTACCCTGTGTTTGTACCTGTGACACTTGGACCTGATTATCTATTTTTAATTATAAACCATGTAATTAATTGTGACATTGTATAAATGGTTTATTAATGGATAATTTGATATTCTAGTATTATTGTGTGTCTCTCTCTATTGGGCCGGGTTCATTGGTCCCTGATTGTGTGGTTTCTAGCATTGTGCCTGTGTATGTGGGACCCAGGTTAGATCTTGGTCAACCTAGGCACAGTGATCCCTGATTCATGTGCCCGTCTTCTTCCTCTTTCCCTTTTCTCCTCTTCCACAACTTGTGCTCCTTATGGGGGGGTAGTCGTCTTGTCTCGTCTCCTCTTTATCAGACCTGGTGGGACGATGACCGGCGGCGTTCGTGGAGGCGACCGGGGTAGGGAGGTTTAAGAGGGCTGGAGGGGATGGCATGGAAAGCACGATCGGGGTGAGAGCAACTGCAAGCAGTGGCTTGTGCTTGAGGGGGAGAAATAGAAGTGGAGTTGGTGCATCGCCAGAGGTCAGGCGTCGCCGTGAGGAGGAGAAGACCATCGGAAATGAGTGAGCTCGTCGAAGGAGGTACGTGACCCCTCCCTTCCTCCTTCCCATTTTGTTTTAGAAAATGGAATTAATGCATGAAAATAACTTAAAAAGCATGATAAAATCATGAAAAATTATGTGAATGCATGAAATGTGATGGACTACATGTTTATGATGAGATCATGCTAATTTGTAGTGTTTTTCGTGGGTTTATATGGATTTTTAATATGCATGCTACAGTGAAATGATATGAGCTCTATGCCTTTAAGATTTTATTGTAGAAAGCGTGCTTGATGGATTGGTGAATGGTTTGAGGGGTTTTGAAGTAGACTCAAAGGTCTACACCCCACGTTTTATCCATGATTTTTGATGTGTGTTTGATGGGTCCACCCTTTACTCTCATGGAGGAGAATAGTCGAGCAGCTAAAGTTGGGTCATTTTCTACGATAGTAGAAAATGGCGTACCAAATTGGATCGGTATGCCGATTTGCTGTCTAGATGTGCTTTGAGCCACTGATTTAGACGACCAAAAGGTTTCGCTTTGTCGAGTCAGGGGATTTCAGACGACCAACGAAAGGATCGGTCACCCATTTTGACTCAGAAAGTGGGGAAATTTGACAGGAATTCGGGTGATCGTGCAATTTTGGTCGACCGAATTCAGATAATTCTGGACGATTGGCTGTTTTCGGACGACTGAGTTAGGAGATTTCGGTCAACCGATTATGATTCGGTCTACTGAACCAGACCCCTGACCAAAATGAACAAATGTTTTTGGAAAGTGAAAAATAGGTGGTTTAAATGGATAATGGATAAGTGTTAATGAGGTTTTCTCCGTGTGGATGACATGGAAGAATATGGAATTCAATAATGAAATTGAATATAGTTTTGGGTATGAGGCCTCAAAAATGAAAGAAATTGATAAATGCATGGTTTAATGTGGTTTTTTGGGCATGAAACCCAATAATAAATATGAATGTTTGGTTTTTGTATGATGTTGAGTTTGGGACCCAAATGGAGGGTCATGTTTAGCTTAGGAATGATTCCCTGTGAAGAAAAGTCAATGAATAATGATTCTAAAAAGAAAACCCAAAAGTTTTGAAAAAGAAATGATAATGTGTTGTGGAACCACGAGAGGTTGGTGTCGACAATGTGGTAGGAGTATAATACTCCAATGAAACCAATTGTTAGATATGACCATGGTTGCTAGTGTGGGACCACGAGGGGTTGGTGTCAACAAATTGATAAGATATCAATTGTCAGATACGACCATGGTCACCGAGCTTGAGACGGTGTAGGGTGAGCCTGGGTATATGAACTAGGTGTTTGGGTCACTGATAGGACGTCAGGAAAAAGACGTATCCCTGTGCATATAAAATGAAATTGAGGCCTGTTGGCTAGGACGATGTCCTCCAGCATGGGGAACTTCACCGCAGTAGTGCATGGAGGTAGGGGAAATGGTGTCCTCACCTATTGCTTGGTGTTTGGTTACCTCTGATCAAGGTAACACTAATAAGAAAAGTAGAAATAAGATGTGTAGTTTAGCTAGAATTATAACTGTGCCTTGTCTTCAGATTCTAGTGATAAATAAGGATTATGTTTTGATCAGTTGCCAGCTAAAGTATATGGTTTTGTTTTTGAGCCCTGTGAGGCCCTGTGTTTTAGGCTAGATCTGGTCAAGATTATGGATTTCTCGGAATACATAAAGAGGTTTTAAAGATGCATGAATTGAGAAAGAAAATGTGAGCTTTTGAAAAAGAGCATGGGTTGGATAGAGATTCCAAATGTTTTTAAAAGAGATGATGTTTTGAAATAGATTTTGAAAACCACATTTTGTAATAGTCTAGGCTTGTGTTTTCTCATTGTTTTGTCGTGGTTTTCTCTGTGGGGCATGTACTGGGTGACTTGGATGTCACTCACGCGTGCTTTGTTTGGTTTCAGGTGCAGGTGTAGTCCAACTCTAGTGCTTGTGTAGGAGTCACTAGTCGCACATTATTCCTAGAGGTGAGCCTTAGTTAGTTACAATCGTTAATCAATGCTGAAGTTATTATTATTGCTTGTAATACTATGATTTAGGTAATGTACTTGGGGTCGTAGCGTTGCAGTACCAGTGAGGGTATGTGACTTTGAGGTTACAATCGGGGCAGTTGAACTCCTACGGGGGATGATTCACCACAGCACTGCAGTGTAAACAGAGATGGAGCCTCGCCAATTGCTTGTGGTTAGGTCGGTCACCTGTGGTTAAGGTGATGCGACAGGTTTTTGGTTTGGACCGAGATTTGTGGTTTGTGCTAGTTTCCAATCGTGGTTTTGTTGCGATTTAAGGTATGAAAAGATTGTGTTTTGGGCTGGATTCTAGAGGAGAAATTGCTTCCTGAAATGCATAAATGGATTTAAAAAATGTGCATGAGTTTTTAAAAGGGAATAAATGGCAAGAAAGTTTTGAAAAGACATGATTTTTAAATAGTTTTCCCGAATCGCAACTATGGTTTTTGTATTCGTGTTTTCTCTATGGTTTTGGTAGTATCTTAGGCCTTGTCGAGTTTTGTGTGTATTTTGGGGCATGTATTGGGTGACAATGATATCACTCATGCGTAGATTTTAATGTTTTGTTTCAGGTGCATAGTTGGAGGTGCAATTTTGCTTTAGTGCAATTCTCAGAGCCACTTAGTCGCACACAGGTTTGGATAATAATTTTTAATCATTTACTTGTTTAATTCTACCAATTTCGATTTAATTAATTCATTAGGTATTTTTTGTACTGTTGTGTAGTACTGAGGTGTTACAGGGTGGTATTAGAGCTTAGGTTCACTATGTGCACTAGCTTAGTAATGTCCGCTAGTGACTCCTTAAGGATTGCACAATGAAGAATGTTTGCACCTGATATGTTTGTTTGTGGTGGTAGCAGAATGCTGCCTAGAGATCGAGGCAGGGGTAGGACTCTCATGGCAAGTTCTGGCAAGGAGCAAGACAATGACTGGGGAGGCATTTGGTAGGAGCTGAGCCACATGATGCAGGGGTTTGTCTAGACTTTCAACCGAAATAATACAGATGGGACCAAGGTAGACCCCATGGCTCAAGGAGTTCCATCGATTGAGCGCGCCGACCTTTGATGGCAGGAACAAGGCAAAGGATTGTGAGGTGTGGCTACTAGAGGTTGAGAAGATCCTAGAAGGCATGGAGTGCCTAATAGAGAAATGGGTTAGATTGGTTACCTTTCAATTCAAGGAATATGTAGACCAGTGGTGGAGATCCACACGTTATATGAAGTTCCCAAATTTTGATCTCCTGATGATCTTGTGGGAAGATTTCCAAGATGCCTTTTACGAAAAATACTTCCCAAAACATGAGAGGGATCGATTGGATAGAGAATTCAGAAACCAAAAGCAAGGTAGCATGACTATGGCTAAGTATGAGGCAGCCTTCAGTAGACTGGAGCAGTTTTTATAGACATTTGATACAGAGAAACGCAAAGCTAAGAGATTTGTGGAAGGACTAACTCCAGCACTCAGATCGAGGGTTCTCAGCTACCAATGCTCCACATTGGCAAATGTAGTGGAACTGGCAGCCCGCTATGAGGAGGACCGCAAGAAATTCTTGGAAGATTACCCTAACGGCAAGGGAATGAAGTTCGCTCCACGGTCTTGTACTTTAGGAGGGTAGAGCTCTGGTAGTTCTGGGAGCTGTGGGAAAAAAAGGAAGGAGCGCTCTAAGTCAGTTGTGAGGGGAGGCAGTGCTAGATATAGTCAGGTTGGTTCGAGCAGCGACATGGGGGAAAGAAGATCTTGCTTTATCTATGACCATGTAGGGTATGTGGCAGTATAGTGTTACCATCGGCAAAGGAACCCTAAGGAGATGGTCTGCTATAACTGTGGGAAGACTGATCATATCCAGCAAAATTGCCCTGATCCTCTAAAGCCAGCTGGAGATACGCCTCTCCAACCAACCAAGGGATAAGTGTTTTCCATTGCTGCTCCTAATGCTGGTCCTTCTGGGGACATTGTAGAGGGTAAGGAGCAGTAGTGTGTTATGTATTATGATCTTTCCCTATTTATGTAATGTTGTACCTAGCATTGATCCCTATGATGATGTTGTTAATGATGGCAATTATTATGTGATGATTAGGTTCCTTTCTTATGGTTGATTGAATGGTTGGAGTCTTGTCTGACTTAGGAAGTTTGTTTTCTTTTGTCTCTGAGTCATTTGCTGCTGTGATTGGAGACATGCCGGCTACATTGGCTTTCCACCTCGATGTGATGACCCCACTAGGAGAGCATAGCCTAGCATGAAAATATATGCGATTAGTCAATGTGAAATTGGGAGACTAGGATTTCAAGGCCAACTTGATAATTATGGATATGCAAGAATATAATGTAATCCTGGGAATGGACTGGCTGGCACAACATTCAGCCATGATCGATTGTGCTAAGAGGAGAGTTATGGCAGAATGTCCAAGTCAGGGGATGTGTGTGGTGTAAGGAACCAAACTAGGGGAATAGAAGAAAATTTCTGCAACGAAAGCCTATCACCACCTATCTAGAGGCTGTATGGGGTATCTGCCAGTGTGACGGTGTAGACACCCCTGATTTTACAGGTAGATTTGAGTGGATCTAGAAGAGAGCATGTGACCTTTGAATTGCCTTAATAACATTCATATTAACCATTGGTTACCAATTGGTCCCTAATAGGATGGTCAATGAGCTTGAGGGATACATAGCTGATTCTTATAGGGCCAAGTGGAACTTCCAACCGGTTATATGTGGTGAAGATTCTAGGCGTGTATAACTAGCGGAAGTAACTGGTGGAAATAGCTGGCGAAGTGCCCTGTCTCGATGTTAAAGGGCGGAAATGTCTCTTTTGCTGCTTAATTACTTAATTTTCTACTGATGACGGCTAGGATTTGATCTAACCTCTTTCCTCTTGCCTCCAGGGACCTTTATGCCCTTAATCCAGTGTCGAATTTACCAATTCAATCTCCTGGACATCATCATTGTTGCTCACCTTCGACCGTTACACATCCACAGCCCTAGATCGATTCCGTCGCCTATTTAAAGGCCTTTGTGTCGCACCAAAGGGATCATCAGAGAGAGATTGCCTACCTCCATTTCTAGTTCCAACTCCAGACCTTCCCTCGATGATCCAATTCCAGCGACAGTGCCTCGAGTGGCAAGCTTAGTCACTGTCGATGGCACTTGAGCTTTGAGGACCCTCCGACGACACACGATGCGTCACAGGTAAATCTCCTACTCTTCTTCGCTTCCGTTCGAGCGTTGTATGAGTGTGTGTGTCACCAAGAGCTGGTTCCTGACACTCGTTTCCTCTCCTTCCCCGGTGGTCCTAAGGTTGACAGTGACGAGGAGCTACTCCACTCTGAGCGACCTCGAGGCAAGGAGCGAGAGTCGTTAGCCTTGCGATCCTTGCAGGCACGCCCTGGAAGCCTCCTTCCCTATTTCTCCATGGTGATCGGCTGAACGATGCACCACACTAGAGCTTCGCTAATGCCGGCGGTGTAGACCCGAGGAAGGGAATTTGTTGCTTCCCTACGATTGAATTTCATGCTCACTCCTCCTTTTTTTCTCCCCTACCTCTCCAGACTCTAGACTGAGCTCACTGACCTCAGACGAGGACATTCGATGTGTGCACCGGTGAAGTAGATGGGCAGAAGGATCTGTAGATCCTTGCTTTATCCTGAGTCCGTAGTCTTGTTCCTTTTCCTCTATCCTAGCTCTTCCGACACCTCGTCTCCTTTCCCGTGCCTCCTTGATCCCCAGCGAAATCCGTCGACGTCTTTCTATAGTCATACAAAGTATTTGCCGACGAGCTTGGAGGGAAGGATGGCCAGAGTCGTCACCTGGCCATTAGGTTGTAGGAGGGACTTCCTCGACATCCATGTTTATCTTCTGGATGCTAGAATCTCTCTTTTTGGCCACATCGTCGTCTACTAAGGCTAGTTGGCACCCTCTCTGACGGGGTCAATGGGGAGGGAAGCTCACAGTGCCGATGTGGGATCTGACGGGCTGAACATATTCCTTTTGCCTTCCTTCGACACCTTCGATCAACTCTCAAGCAATCCACTCCAGTTTGATCAAGATTCAATCAGAGTTCAGCAATAGGACTAATGATGGGTCATGCGATTCCCGATGACGGTGGAAACCGGCAAGAAGTCTTGGCGAGAAGAGTTGGCAGTTACAGGAAGTGGTTTCAGCTTATAGAATTAGTTAGCGGAAATCGTCGACATGGGGCCCAAGAATCCAAGCAATTATAACTGATTCTTAGCCTTTTGATCTGACTATTCTTTGACTTCTTGGTTTTTCTTTGGATTCCTTAATAATCCCCCTTCCGTACTAGGGCATATAGTCTTTTGACATGATTTGCCAAAAATGCCCTTTCTCTACGATTTTATCATTTTTTCCCCATATTTTGCTATTTTCATGATTTTCAAGTGTTTTTGATTTGTGTTGGGAGTTTATCGCCCAAGGGTGTACATTAACAGACTTGACAATGTCGACATAGACCCGAATACGAATTATTTTCTCTTTTTTGACTTTCTCGGATTTTCCTAGTTTCCGATGTTTTGAGTACCGCTGTCTGAACATTTCAGACTTTTTATGATTTTCCCATCACCCAAGGGCGTGCAGTAAAGTGGCATTTTCAATGCCTACATTGTCCCTTTGATTATTTTCCTAATCATTTCTCTTTTATTCCCTACTTCTAAGGGATTTATGTCATGTTTTTGCATTCATCTAAGGCATGTGCATTAGGAGCAGACAAGCATACACACACTAGGTCATGAGCAAGTATTTAACCTTGAAAGACCGATTTCTTCGGGTGTATGGGGGTGCCTAACACCTTCCTCTTGCGTAACAAGAATCCTTACCCTTTCTTTGGCCCACAGTGATTTGCTTGCCACATCCATTAGGCATGGAGCACATGTGTTTCTTTGCATTGAATTCTCTAAGTTTTTTTTTGTGTTCGTTTTTCCTCGTTGTGACCGTGCCCATGGCCCGAGGGCCGATCCGGCGTGGGGGTCGCCCCAGAGGAAGGAGGAGGCCACAGCCATGCCAAGATGGCGAGGGCGCGAGACGGGATGAGAGGGAGAGAAATGGAGTCGCCACCTAGTCTTTTAAGGGAAAGACAAGGAAAACCGCAAACGAATCACTAAAAGTGAATGAATGAGACGCAAACATGAAGGCCAGATGTCTACTAACCAGAGGAAGGGTAAGGATTCCTATTACGCAAGGGGAAGGTGTTAGGCACCCCCGTACGCCTCTTTCTAGTCTAATTTGCTTGCTTGAGGTTGAATGAGTGTTTGCTATGCCTAGATTGTGTTCTAATCATGCTGATGTGAGTGCCAAGACAATACTAGATGGATGTGAAAGACGATGTGCAAAAATTGCGGAGAAATCCATATGAATTGACAAAATCGCAGAAAATCACATGAAATGACGATGTTTTTGTAAAGAACGCCTCCAAAAACCATGTTGATGTCAAAAGGATAAAAAGTTGAGTCAACTTGGGTTCTCGGAATCATGGAAAAAGTCGTGAAAATCAAAAAGGGGAAAAATAATCTGTGATGGGGTTAAATGTCGGTCCTCAGGCATGTTAATGTACGCCCTCGGGCGATGAAATCCAAATCAAATCAGGAAAATATGAAAACATGGAATAATGATAGTCAAATTGAATATCAGATGAAGGAACATGAAAACAGATAGGAGAAAAACCACGAAAGAATGCATGAAATGCAGACTTATCCAAAAAAGAGGGACTAAAGTGCAAATATAGCCAAACAGTGCAAAATACATGGAAATGTATCTAAATGGGTAAAAGATTCTAAGGAATTCTGTAGACAAACGTTATGTGTGACTTGGTGCAATAATAGACACACATGTGCATGAATTGATGGCACAGGGGTAATTTGGTCATTTCAGTGGTCAAAAGTGATAAATGTAAGCATGGGGATAATGCATGGCCTAAGTTATGTCAAAATGTGTGCCAAATGTCTAGAAGATGTTATTTGCAAGAAACATGGGGGAGAAAATCAACAAAATGATGTAAACACAATAAATAACAAACATAAGGGCCAAAATACAAAATTCACAAAAGGAGTGAGAATCTGGATGAAAAAACATGTTCACGACCCCTATTCTAACATGCAAATGATGGGTCCAATGTCAATGTGGCACAGGGATGTAAAAGTTGCACTTGGATAATTTCCTGAAAATTCAGGGTCCGAAGTGCAAAATTCACACATTAGTGCAAATGTGACCAACATGTAAGGCTAAAGATCAAATCTCAGTCAAAACATGATTTTTAAATAGAATCAATGATTAAATGCAAAACATGAGATGAAATGTGTGAAAAATGCTCCAAAATATGCAGGAAAACATTTAAAACCTTAAATAATGGATTTGGAATTAATCTAAGAGTCAAAATGTAAATTTTATGTTCAGAAACGATTTGATGTGAATCCAGGGACTTTTGTGCAAAATTCTCTGAACTTGAATGTAGTAAAAGTTGGGATTTCATATTGGTTAGTGCAATTATGAAGTTTCCTGAGGTCTAAGATGCAAAATACACAAAGAAAACTCATTTTTTAAAGTTCTGAGGGCTTAATGCAAAAGACCAGGACCAAAATGTAAAGAAAAATTCATTTTAATAACAGTCAGTGTGATTTTCAAATATTTTAGGGCTCAGACTGCAAATTTCTCAGAGAAAAATCATTTTAAAGATTTTAGGAACTAAATGCAAATGTTCAGGACGTAAATGTGATAAAAACTCAATTTTAATGATGATCACTTCAATTTTTAGCATCTTCAGGGTTTAGAATGCCAATTTCACATAGAAAACCTTTTTTTAAAAGTCACAGGGGACAAATGCAAATATTCTGGACCTAAATGTAATGAAATCAAGTTCCAGGGACCTAGATATGATAAAAAACATGCATTAATATGTTATGAATAAAAAACAAAACTCAAGGGGGCCACATGCAAAATCGATAGAGAAAATAAAAGAATAAAAAGTATTTTACTCAATAGGGGCGGAAATGTAAATGTCTGGACCCATATGCAATAAGAAAAGATCTAAATATAATAAAATAAGGGTCTAAAATTAATAAACTTAAACTAAAGGGGCCTGGCTCAAAAAATGCCCATTCGAAGATCGCCGGAGCAACGTCGGCGTTCTCCCTCTGGCGATCTCTCTGGCGAGGCTCCGACGGCGATTCAGTGGCTGAAAGGGGCCCATTATGGTTGGGAAAGCTCCGGAGGGCCACGGCGATCATCCTCGGGAGGTTGGGCAAGGCTGGGGAGGCCTGAGGCCTTCCCCCCACCTCACGCTTCGGGGAAGGGCTCTGAACGGTGACGGAGAAGTTGACGGCGTGATGCGACGGTGCTACGGAGGCTGGAACGGCGCGTAGAAGGCGGGGAAAGCTTCGGGTAGCCATGGCGAGGCTTCGGAGGGCAGCGACGAGCTTTAAGGTGGTCTGGAGAGCCCCTCCCACCTTGATTCCGGTGACGACGGCGACGGCAAGTCGTCGGGTGGCTGTGGAGGTCCGGGCATGGGCGCGGTAGCACGGGGGCGTTCCTGGGAGGTGCGTGGAGGTTTCTGGGTCATTGGTGCGGAGTGAGGTGGCCTGGTGTGCTCAGGGGCATCTTCGACGGCAAACGGTGGCTGGCTGCGGCGACGACGATGGGGCTGGCTGAGCATCGGCGAGGCTTCTCCGGAGCAGAGGGAGACTAGAGGAGGAGGAGAGAAGAGGGGAACGGAAGGAGAGGCTTACAGGAGCCTCACCTGAGGTCAAGAGGCTCGTAGCCTCGTTGGTGGTGGTGAACCCACCACCTGAAGCGGAGATGACAATGCGTGAGGAGCGTTGCTCCGTCGTGGCCCATTCAAGGGGTCCAGATGGTCCTATGGGGCATGCTCTGAAATGAAACAGAGGAAGAAGAGGGGTACCTGGTGGGTGAAATGTCCTCTCCGACGATCTTCAGTGGCAGCGGCGGCGTTTCCAGCGATGCTCCGGTTGCTGGACGTGGCTGGGGACGGAGAGTTTAGGTGGGAGGAGAAAAGTGTGGGTGCAGGTGCACTGGTTCTGGTTTTCTGCGATCAGACCTTCGGTGGTCTTTGCGCTCCGTTCTCCTCTCTTCGGCGATCTCTATTTTGGTTTCTCCTCTATGCTCTCTCCAGTTATTGTCTAGATCCCCTCTTCTGGGTGTTTTCTCGAGCTTCTTCAGGGGATGGATGGCGCAAGGGGATCGTGGGTGGTGGCTGTAGTTGGCTAGAACGTGGGAAATGGAGGGGAACGGGAGGATGGTTTAGGGAGGAAGAAGCACTATTCCTTTATTTTTCATTTCCTAAGTTTTTTGGTTGAGAAAGATGTAATGAATGCATGGGCCTAACGGGCCAGACCATTTGGGCTTTTAGTTTTGTTTTTTTTGTTGTTTTAGGTTTGGGTTTTGTTTTAATATTTTGGTTTTGTTTTAAGTTTTTGATTTTGTTTTAAGTTTTTGATTTTTTTTTTTGGTGATTTAAATTAAAATTTGATTTTGTGATTTTGAAGTTTAATTATTTTTAAATTAGGGTTTTAGGAGTTTGAATTTAATTATGAGATTTTAAGTTAGTTTCTTTTGGGATTAATTAAATGATTTAGGGTTTTTAGATTTTAATCATTTTAGGTTTTTGTGACTTAATTAATTAGTTTTAAATTAGGATTTTCAAGATTTTAATTATTTTAGAGGTTTTTAGGTTTTTTGGATTTTAATTAGAGTTTTTAGTTTAAATTAAGGTTTTGGGTTTTAATTAAAGTCTTTGGGTTTTAATTGGAATTTTGGGTTTTAATTTAGGTTTTTTTGGATTTTAGACATGGTTTTTAATTTAACAAGGGTTTTTTGGATTTTAAATAAAGTCTTGAGTTTGAATTAGGGTTTTTAGAATTTTTAGTTGAAATTTGTGTTTTTTGGATTTTAATTAAAATTTTGGGTTTAAATTAGGCTTTTTTTAATTTAATTAAATGACTTTAGGTTTTTTGAGTTTAATTTAGGTTTTCTTTGAAATTAAATGGATTAAACTGGTTTAAAAATAGATTTTATTTGGTTTTGACTTTAATTAGGGTTTTCACTTGATTAATTTGGATTTTAAATGTTTTAAAGTGGATTTTGCTTGATTTTGATTTTATTTAGGGTTTTCACTTGATTAATTTGGATTTTAAGTGGATTTTGCTTGATTTTGATTTTAATTAGGGTTTTCACTTGATTAATTTGGATTTTAAGTGGATTTTGCTTGATTTTGATTTTAATTAGGGTTTTCATTTGATTTTTTGATTTTAAGTGTTATAGGTGAATTTTGTTAATTTGGTTTTTAATTATTGATTTTACTTAATTAATTAAGGTTTTATGTGGATTTAGGTAAAATTTGTTTATTTTGGTTTTAAGTTAGTGGTTTTTGCTTGGATTAATTTAGAGTGGGCTTATGTGGGCCTAGTGGGCTTGTGTGGGCCTAGTGTGGGTCTAGTGGGCTTGTGTGGGCCTAATTGGCTTGTGTGGGCCTAGGTGGGCTTAGGGTTCTATGGAGTTATGGTTTAGGAGTGATGGTTGCAACCAGAGCATCTTTCAGGGGAGCCTGCCGCCAAGTGACTGCAAAATCGAGGTGTCTACACTCGTCTTTCCATTAAAAGAGTAGATGGCAACTCCTTTTCCTTATCCTTCTTTGGTGTTTCCAAGTTGAGTCTCCTTTCTCGGATTCACCATTTTCGTCATGACTATATCGGGATACTTCGTGTGTTTCCACGCACCGAGGAGCCATGCAGGATTCCACCAGCATAGTCACAGACAGTGTCTTCTTCTTTTGCTTTAAGGATAAAAGACATACCAGTGGTTCGGGAGTACCTTGATGTTTTTCCAGAAGATTTGTCTGGAATGCCACCACATAGAAAGGTTGAGTTCCAGATTGATTTGGTGCCAAGATCTAGTTCCATTTTGAAAGCTCCTTACAAGATGGAATTGAGGGAGCTCAGGAATCAACTTCAGAAGTTGCTGGACAGAGGATTCATCAGACCAAGTGTGTCACCTTGGGGTGCACTAGTTTTGCTTCTCAAGAAGAAGGGTGGTTCTCTCTGTCTCTGTGTAGATTATAGGATGCTGAACCAAATCACCATAAAGAACTAGTACCCTCTGCCCAGGATAGATGTTTTTGTTTGATAATTGCAGGGAGCTTCAGTCTTTTCGAAGACTGATTTGAGATCAGGGAATCACCAGCTGTGGATCCAAGAATCCGATGTGCATAAGATAGCATTTCATACTTGATATGACCATTATGAGTTCTTAGTTATGCCATTCAAGTTGATGAATGTGCCAGTTGCTTTTATGGACCTAATGAACAGAGTATTTAGGCCCTACCTAGACCAATTCCTAGTGATATTTGTTGATGATGTATTTGTAGGATACTAATGCTTCTCTAGAGGGGGGGTGAATAGAGATTTTCAGGTTTTAATTTTCTCTTTGAGATTTATTATGCAATCTGAATATTCTTAAGGATTTAACACACAAGCATTCAATCACAA
>JAMKQA010023152.1:0-12693 GCA_024699735.1 Posidonia australis
AAGATGGTTTAATGTGGGTGAATAAAATTTTGGTTTCAATTGGACTGAAATGATGGTTAAACTGAATGTTGGCTGATGTTATGGGCTTTGGGCCAAGGTGGACTCATTTGGGCTCAATGGGCCTAAGTGGGCTTCATGGGCCTCTATGGGCCTATGCGGGCCTTGTGGGCCCCCATGGACCTAGATGGGTTTAGGTGGGCCCATATATACCAAATGGGTCTACATGAATTAAATGGCCTGATGAGGGTTTGAGCTCTGCTACAACATCTCCATCCGCAAAATCAGAAATTGGGGTGTCTACACATATATATATATATATATATTTATTTATTTATGTTTAGATGAATAAATATTGTAATGGAGACACATGAGACATTACACTTTCTCAGGCCATACTCTTTCCCTCTACTGGTTTCCTATCTTCTTCTTACTTCTTCCTCCACCTTCTCGTCTCTAGTTGATCTTTTGCTACTCACCTTGAAGGAAGTTTGATAATGATTTTCGATAAATCCACTAAATAAGTGACTCACAACCAATAGCAACATCCTTTGAGTACTTTAGGTGGGGTGTCTCTCCAGCCTTAAGCATCGATTTCATTGCGCTTGACTTCACTTAAGGAGGGGCATCTATAGACACCTTGGTTTTATTATATTTATTTCTATCGAGTGTACTCAAACCTAACTATATAATTAGCATAATTTCTAATTGTATTATATATATATATATATATATTTATATTTATATTTATGTATATATAGATATATGAATAAATAGTGCATTGGAGACATATGAGACATTACTGGTTTCCTTTCTTCTTCTTACTTCTTCCTCCTTCTCGTCTTTGGTTGATCTTTTGCTACTCACCCTGAAGGAAGTCTAACAATGATTGTTGATAAATACACTGAATAAGTGACTTACAAGCAATAGCAACATCCTCTGAGTACTTCAAGTGGGGTGTCTCTCTAGCCCTAAGCATCGGTTTCGTTGCACTTGACTTCACTTAAGGAGGGGCATCTATAGACACCTTGGTTTTTTGGCAATGCGACAACAAACTCCTTCGAAAGTGTCCAACTAAAGGGCAACGATGCTTCACCCAACACCACAACACCTAGCACCAAAACAACCCCTTGCCATAATAGTCAAGCTCAAGCCAAAGATCTATAACTCTACAATGGATCAAGTGCGTAATCCAAGCATGTCTATACAGCATGGATTTCTTGTGTGACTTTCAAGCGCAAACTATTGGCTTGACTTTCTAGTGTAGATTGCCTATGTGGTTATCTAGCGCAATGCCTATACCCATTTTGCTACAAAAGGGCAAGCTCGACTAATTACCTTTAGGCATGCAATGCAAGGCTTCCCATTGGTTGTAATAGATTTTAGGTCGTTGCATGATGTGTTCAAACTATCATGCCCCTTTCAAAATTCCTAAAACCCAAGCCAAACTTCAATGCAATATCAACCAACCATCAAAATTTGGTTATCATTCGACAGTAACCATGCAAACCCAACTCCTATAAAGCTCTATCATCTTAGATGAGTTCTCTTTCTAGTGCTATCTCTCATGGACCCTCTAGCATCCTCGCATTCCCAACATTAATCCTAGAGTGTTTGTAGTGTCAACCCTGAGGATCCACACCCATCGAGCAATTGGAACGTCCATTATGAGTGAGAGCTAGTGGAGCAAAGCTTGTGAGTGAGTGTTACCCTTCGTTGAGGCCTCCTCACGTTTACACATCGACCTTGAAAGTCCTCATGGAGTGACCACCATCATCGGAGGAGTGTTGACAATTTGTGACTGTTGACACTAAAAGAACATGTGCAACAAGCTAGACCTAGGTAAGCACAGTAACTTAGTAGTTTAATACTCCTCTCATAGCCATGGCTCCTTCCACCCTTGGATGAGTTTGATTTGTGATTCCTTTCGATCAAATTGTGTTGGTTTTACTCTCCATCGCTCATAAGTTCAACAACCATTGATCTTGATTTCAATAGACGTGTCCTTCAGCAACATTTCCGTCCAATTTCATTTCCTTCTCATCTCACACAGTCACAGAGTGTACCAAGAAGGGTCAATACAATGGGACTTAGCTTGGCAAACCACAGAACGTGGAGGTAAGGCCCAAGTGCATAGTGAAAGAGGGAGGTGGGTCGATAGTTGTGTTTTATTTCAGTGTTTAGTGATTCAAATTAGCTTTTAGTCACATTGCATTTCATGCTTTGGTCCTTGCATTCCTTGAATGAATCTTGATGCTTTCAGATACGATTTTGTTTGGGTGTGTATGCAAGTTCCCATACTTGTCGTAGCCAAAACAAAGTTTCTAGGTGTGTCCCGATGGCACAAATTCATGTCATGGATATTAGGCACGATTCCCTGGCCCATGTCAAGCAATTACAGTGGAGTACCACACATCCTATTCACTTGTTTGCTTTGCCCCCTGCAATGTTAATATTCGTTTTGCATGTGTTGTTACTTGTGTTGCATGGCATCTAGCATTTACTTGACATTCACCCATCTACATGTTTATTTATTGCATGGCATCTCACATTCCTTTAGCATCCTTTTCTATCCTTGTTTATTCCTATTGCAATATGCATGAACGGTTAAAATAGAGTGACTGATGATGTTGAGCATACGGTGGTGTCTAACACCTTCCTTGTGTGTAACAAGAGTTCTTACCCTTTCTTTGTCTACAAGGACCTTATGCACTTAGTCCATTGCCAATGGAGTCTAGCACCTTCTGTTTATTTGCTTTCCTTGTCATTTGTATATAGTTTTCCTCATCTCCTGTTTTAAGTAGACTAAGTGGCAACTCTTTTCTTATCATTCTCTTTCCTCTTTCACTTGATGTTCTCGAGTTGAAACTCTCCTTGGGGACACCACTTCTTTCCATGGCCCTTTGTCGTGCATTGTTCCATCCTACGTGCCCTCAACCCCACCCCCCCACTAAGCCCCCAACCCCCTGGCACTTCAGTCGTCGGTTACAATATAATGGCAAGGATTACATCATCAAGAATACAATAGTGAATGGACAAGATCTACTTACAAGAGATATTTTTAAACAAATCCGAATCTAGTGTGGACTTCATTCAGTCATGGGCCTAGCCCATATTAATTTTATACTTTTATAGAAAATTTATATGCATGTATTCAAATATTCTTCAAGTGAAAACTTGTTCAAGTTCGTTAGTACCTAGTCCCAAGTCAAATTTAAAAGCCAAGATCAAATAGTTTTAATTTCGAAGTATATGTTGATATGATTGATGAAACTTGATAAGGTATTCTAATGGTCAGGCTAATCCTCATTAACACCCGAGTTGGACTCACATAGGACTTCAATTTGGAATTGAAGTCGTACATCCACAACTTTCTAACCAACTGAGCAATTAGAGTTGGTTCTTAGGCTAAACTTGAAATACTTCAGTCTAATTCAAGGGCTAGTTATAAATGTACTTTGGTAGTAGTAGTAGTAAAGGCTAGTTAATTATATCCAACTCTCATTATTTGTACTAATAAAATGTCATGATAAATACTTCTAGTAAAAGTTTATTTTATTCGTCACGTACGACAACTAGTGCTATTAACGGGTCGAGTTAAACCCATTTGACACAAACTATTAATTTAGGATTTGAGTTAAAAATTTGAATCCATTATGACCTAGTATGTCTTAATCCATTAATTCATAATATTAAAGGGGTGGGTCATGAGTGAAACAAGTCATCCCCTTGTTAAACTATTAGTGTTGAATAGTGTTATATATTTCGTATTTTAATTGATTATATGTTGATCTATTGTTGTTTAAAAGATTATTGATTCTTGAATTTATTAGATGAGTAAGCTTGTACAGTATTATAAAGTATTTTTAGGTAAAGATGATAGAATTCTACATCTTCTATGTATAAAATTGCTGAATTTTTAGGTGTAATCTTTTTTTTTTTTTGATAAATATTTGACCCATTTAGCCTATTAATTCAATCTAACCAATTTTTTCCAAACAGGTTGGATCAGGTTACAGGTCAAGGATTGAAGAAATGAATTATCACTTGACCTATAACTTGTTACAAAGAAACGAGTTGGATAATGGATTGACCTCCAAACCAACTCAATTTGTAATGCCCGAATCCAAGTACGCTACCTAAATCATAGTATCACAAGCAATAATAATAATTACAGTATTAATTATGCAACAACAACAAACTAATGCTCACCTCTAGGAACAATGTGTGGCTAGTGGCTCCTACACGGACACCTGAAACCAAACAAAGCACGTGTGAGTGACATCGAAGTCACCCAATACGCGCCCCACAAAGAAAACCATGGTAAAACAACGAGAAAACACAAGCCTAGACTATTATAAAACGTAGTTTTCAAAATCCATTCCAAAACATCATTTCCCTTTTTAAAACGTTTGGAATCTCCATCCCAAACCATGCCCTTTTTGAAAGCTGACATTTTCTTTGTCAATTTATGCATCTTTAAAACATTTTTATGTATTCCAAGAAGTCCACATTCTCGATCAGATCAAACCTAAAACACAGGGCCTTACAGGGCTCAAAACAAAACCATATACAATTGTTGGCAATTGGTTAAAACATAATCCTCATTTATTGTTAAAATCTGAAAACAAGGCATATGTCTAATTTCTAGCTAACCCACACGTCTTATTTCCACTTTTCTTATTAGTGTTACCTTGATTAGAAGTAACAAGGCACACAAGCAGTAGGTGAGGACATCATTTCCCCTACCTCCCTACACTACCGCGATGAAGTTCCCTATGTGGGACGACGCTGCCCTGGTCAATAGGCCTCAATTTCATTTCATATGCATGGGGATATGTCTTTTTTTAACGTCTCATTGGTGACTCGAACAACTAGGTTCACGTACCTAGGCTTAGCCTACACCGTCTTAACTTGGAGACCATGATCGTATCTAACAATCGGTCTCGTACCAATTGCCGACACCAACCCCTTGTGGTCCTCCATTGGTAAACATGGTCGTATCTAACAATTAGTTTCATTAGAGTCTCATACTCCTATCACATTGTCGACATCAACCCCTCATGGCTCCATAACACATTATCATTTCTTTTTCAAAACACATGGGTTTTCTTTTTAAAACCATTACATATTCGCTTTTCTTTGCATGGAATCATTCCCATGCAAACACGGCCCTCCATTGCGTCCCTAGCTCAAAATCATATAAAACCATGCATTCATATTCATTATTGGGTCTCATGCCTAAAAATCACATTAAACCACACATTAATCAATTTCTTTCATTTTTGGGGCCTCAAGCCCAAGACCATATTCAATTTAATTATTGAATTCTATACTCTTCCATGCCATTCACATGGGGAAAACCTCTTTACTACATGTTCATTATCTAATTTAAACCACCTATTTTTCACTTTCCAAATACATTTGTTCGTATGGGTTAGGGGTCTGGCTTGGTAGACAGAACCATAATCGGTTGACCGAAATCCCCTAACTTGGTTGTCTTAAAATAGTCGGTCGTTTGAAACTACTAGAATTCAATTGATCAATATTGCACGGTCATCTGAATTCCCGTCAGATTCCCCTTTCAGAAACAAAAATTGGTGGCAATCCTTTTGTCGATCGTCTGAAATCTCTTGACTCGATCGTCTAAAACATTTTAGTCATCCAAATTTGAAACACTCCTCTTTCTCCATAATAATTTAAGACAAATTAAATTATGGGAAAATTAAAGCCAAACAGAAAATATTTAGCAACCAGGAACCTATGTGTGAGGCTAGGAGACCCCAGACTATATGCACTACACTAACCCTTTGCAAGTCTACACTTGCAAACTAAAACACGAGGAAAAACATATGAGTGACAAAAGTCACCCAATACGCACTCCATGAAAACCGAGGAAAGCAAATCATAAATACATTTCTTTTAAATTCAGTTCGCAAACAATTTTCTCAAAATCTAACAAACTAGGCCCACACCAGCCAAAACCACAATTGGGGCTCTACCATAAGCAAAGGCCTTTAATGGCCAAAACCACACACAGTGAGTCGAGAAGCCCGGCAATAGGCAACCTAACTCTAGCTACACGTAGTACGTCGAGGAGTGACCACAGCTTTCTGCACTACAACAGTGAAGCCACCCTATATAGGAGCAATCACCGTAAAGCGATTCTCCCTACTAGAGAACTCTCACAAAGCCAACCCCTCCTTGGGAAGGCTGCCTGTCTCTCAGGACGCTACTAGCTACGAGGCACGTGCCTCACCCACAATGGCCACCACAGGGTCCACCCCCTCACGGCGTCTTGCACACACAGTGCTCAAGAAGGAGTGTCATACCTCCACACCCGAGCCTCTGTGCTCACAACGACAATAGGAGTATCATACCTCCTCGTCATGCCACAAGACACCTCAACCCGCAAACCTCAACCCTAGCCTTGAAATGACAGTCAAGGAGTCTCATACCTCTAAGACCCGATGCCCCTTAGCCTCAGGTTTCTCGAACCCCAACCTCAACTAGGGAGTTGCGCTCGACCACCCGAGAATGTCTTCACATTCCCTGGTTCCGACGACACGGTCCCACATTGTCTCGACCTACACACAAAAAACCAGGAAAACATTTTCCAAAGCAGGCCAACTATTTCTTTGAAATCTACTTTCAAACCATTTTTATATCTTCGAAAACTCTTCCAAAACCTCGGCAAAGTGATGCATTAGGTGTCCCAAGGGACAACCACTGATGGCATACAATCCCACTCAAGGGGGCAAAACACAGCAATCCAAAAAACCCTCGGAAAACTCATTTTATAAACTTATTTAGGCCTTGATTCGGTATGTCGAAAACAGGTTCAGTATGCCAAAATCTACCAGATCGGTCGACCGGGGTGATTTAATAGGCCGAATGAATCAGAGAACCAATAGTATCAGAAAAACGACATGCCTAACAGATTCGGTATACCGAAATCTACTAATTCGGTATGCCGTTTCCTCTTCGATATGTCGAATTCCGTGAAAAATAGAAAACGGCTCAAGCCCTATAATCTAAAATAGCCCCAACTGGGACCTCTGATCGGACCCCTAAACAAACACAAAAAATCTTGCATAAAACGTCAAATGCAGACCCTCACGTCTACTCCAAATCCCAACAAACAAAACCAAAATTCATTCACCATGCATCAAGATACAAAATCACAAAGGCATAAGGGTCAAAATGAACCAAAACAGACCAACCACCATAAATATCCATAAATCCACCATAAATTCTCATAAAAATCATAATAAATTATAGGAATGTAAATTTACCTAGATTTCATGCAACCCTATCAATTTCTACAATTTCACATGATTTCTACCTATTAAATAGGGGATATGTACCTGACACGAACTGGCTACCCCGCACGTCCACTGCCACACCACGACCACTAGGACATCACCCTGGAGCTTCCCAGGCCACCACGAGCCACTCAAGCTCCTTAGCTTCTCTCCCTCTCTCTCTCTCGCTCTTGATGCACGAAACAAGGAAACAAAGGATGTAAGGGAGGACAGGTGGAAGGAGAAGGGGGTGGAGAAGGAGGAGTGGGGCGGAAGAGAATGGAAGGTGGGGAAGAAGAGAAGCGCACTCGAGGAGGAGGAGAAAAAGATGAAGAAAGATGGAGAAGACAGCGATAAGTGACGGAGGTGTGCGGTGTGGGCGACTTATAAAGCCCACATATGCAGTAGCTCGGAGCATGCTCACCTGCACGTCTTAACCACCGGCACCTCGCACGAGCACACCAGCCACACCACCCTACCACCAGCCACAATAACTGGCCCACGGCATGGACCCCACACGGACCCCACACTTGGGCTCCACACGCATGGTGCCACAATGCATAGTGCCAACCACGCATAGGGACATGCAAATAGAAGCCAGCCCACAAGGCTCAAGCCCAAAAGTAAAACCACACAACGGCCTTAGAGCAGTAACACCCGTCTAGGAATAAAATTCATTAAAATGTAAATAATTACAAAATGAATTTTTCGGGTGTTACATCCTAACCACCTTAAATGAAGATTTCGCCCATGAAATCACTAAGCGAAAAGATACGGGTACTGGGCTATGATGGCTTCCTCATGTTCCCATGTGGCCTCCTCGGCTCCATGATGCCGCCACCGCACCAAAACCAATGGAATCACCTTGTTCTGTAGTACTTGCTCCTTGAGGTCAACAATCTCGACAACAACCTCCACAAAGGACAGATCCTCTTGAATTCCTTTTGGCTGAACTTGGATAACATGAAATGCGTTGGCCAGGCACTTCCTCAGCATGGAGATATGGAACATGTTATGTACGGACGACATCTATGGTGGTAGATCCAACCGATAAGCAACTTCACCAATCCTCTGGGTGATCTGGTATGGACCAATATAATAAGGACTCAGCTTGCCATGCTTCTCGAACCTCATGACACCCTTGGTCGGCGACACCATCAGGAACACATAGTCTCCAACCAGAGACTCTAGCAGTCTCTGCCTCCTATCAGCATAGCTCTTCTACCGACTTTACACAGCCAACAGCCTGCTATTGTTCAAATCCATCTTGTTTGCATGCAACTACACAAACTCCAAACCAATCAACTGATGCTCGCCCGTCTCGCTCCAACAAACTAGCAATCTGCATGGCCTACCATACAAATTTTTGTACGATGCCACCCTGATGATCAAGTGATAACTATTACTACAGGCGAACTCAATCAGCATCGAATGGTCCTCCCAGCTCACTTGAAAGTCTAAGGCACATGCTTTGAGCATATCTTCCATTATCTGGATAGTCCTCTCTATCTGACCATCCGATTGAGGATGAAATGTTGTGCTATAGTTGAGCATGATGCCAAAGGCCTCCTGTAGAGTTTCCAGAACCTTGAGGTGAACCTCATGTCTCTGTGCGACACGATGGACACCAGAACACCATAGAGCCTAATCACCTCGGAGACATACAACTCTACCAGGAGATGCATCAGAAGCTTCACCTGAATGGCCAAGAAGTGAGAAGACTTGGTCAGCCGATCCATGACCACCCACACGGTGTCATTCTTCCTCTGAGTCTGTAGCAAACCAGTCACGAAGTCCATCGAGATATGCTCCCACTTCCACACAGGAATATCGAACAGCTACATGGTCCCTCCAGGTCGCTGGTGCTTTGCCTTAACCAGCTGGTACATAGTACACCTCACCACATGGTCAACAACATCTCACGTCATGACAGGCCACCAAAAATTCCACTTCAAGTCTTGGTACATCTTTATACTCCTGGGGTGAATAGTGTATCTTGACCGATATGCTTCATCCAACAACCTCTACTAGGCCTCCTCATGCTGGGGCATATACAAACGCATATCATACCTCAGCTCTCCATATAGCCTAACAGAGAAATGAGGCTCTCCATGAGCCTTTAGGTTCTCAAACATAGCCTGAACAAAGGGATCTAACTATTGACAGGCGATAATAAACTCTAACAGCTTCGTGCGAACAGACAGGTTGGCCACCAACACACCAACCATTTCCCGACCATGCCGCTATGGCCTGCAGCTCACTAGATCCTCCAACATGGTCCACTCCTTCACAATCAAGCTCGCCATCAGGTGTGTATGCTGACTTAGGGCATCAGCGACCATGTTGGCCTTGTCAAGATGGTAAGACAGGCTGAAATCATAGTCCATCAAATACTCCACCCAATGGCACTGCCTCAGGTTGAGGTCCCTCTGCATGAAGATATACTTCAAGCTCTGATGATCGGTGAAGACCTCAAACTGCTCCCCATAGAGATAGTGTTGCAAGAGCTTAAGAGCGAAGACTACAAAAGCCATCTTCAAATTGTGGGTCGGGTAGTTCTTCTCATGATCTTTAAGCTTGCGTGAAGCATATGCGATGACATTGCCATGCTGCATCAGAACACACCCTAATCCAACGCCACTAGCATCAATATACATAGTGAAACCACCACTTCCAGAAGGTAGAGTCAACACAAGGGTAGAAACCAGATGAGGCTTTAGCTCTTGAAAACTCGCCTCACAATTCTAGTCCTAGCAAAAAAGAACTCCCTTCCTTGTCTACTCTGACAGAGGCACGGCTATGGAGGAGAAATCTGTGATAAACCTCCTATAATATCGTGTCAAACCCAAGAATCTCTGGATCTCCGACATAGTCCTAGGTCGCTCCCAATCGCTCATCGCCTCGACCTTGGCAGGATCCACTCTGATGCCTTCTCTAGAGATCAAATGGCCAAGGAACATGACTTCGCTCAGCCAAAACTCACACATGGAGAATTTGGCATACAACAGATGATGCCTTAGAGTATCCAAAACCATCCTCAGGTGCAAGGCTTGAGTCTCAACATCGGGAGAATAGACCAGCACGTTATTGTGACCATGCCGATGGAACCATGGCGTGGCTCTCCACCTACTCCGTGTGCGGAAATACACGAGGAGATCTGATACAGTCATGGCAAAAATGGTGTATCCGAAAGAAGAGACAAGACTCGGAAACACCAACGGGAAGACAAAAAGAATAAGGAAAGGAGTCGCCACCTAGTCTTTTAATGGAAAGACAAGGAAAACCAGAAAAAACACAAAAAGGCAAAAAGCAAACAAGATGCAAAAATGCATGTGTGATCCGTGCCTAATGGATAATGCTAGAATGAATGCGGGCAAGAGAAAGGGTAAGAATTCTGGTTAAGCATGGGGAAGGGGTTAGGCACCCCCATGCGCCCGAGGAAACTCGGTCTTTCTAGGTTTCCTACTATCCATGGTCTGCAAAATGTATGCTTGCTTATTCTATATGCTCATGCAAAAATGCGACCGAAAACATGCCAAGTCAATGCAATGGAAAGAAATCAAGGATAAAGTTAATCCGAGGGTCAGATGTAGGCATTGGCAATGTCGCATTGCTGTACGCCCATGGGCGATGAGGAAAATCGTGAAATTCTCGGAAAGCATCTCGCAAAACACTGGAAATTGGAGATAAATCTGAGAAAATCAAAAAGGGGAAAAATAATCCTCATGTCGGGGCCATGTCGGCTTTGTAAGCCTTTTATTGTATGCCCTCAGGGGATGGAAAGCCAAAACAAGTGAAAACCACGAAAAATCTGGAAAACGGGGAGAAAACCAAGCCGAAATCAAGCTCAGAAAGCATGCACAAAGAAAGTAGGCAAAAGTGAGGATATGTGTGCAAAAGGGTGCGAAAAGTTATGCAAAATACAAGTGCGAATGCAAATCAGAAGAATACAAGGGGTTATATGCAAAAAAAACCTAAAATCCGAGAAAAGCTAATTTCAGAAGCCCAAATCATAAAAAATATGTTGGAAAACGCATTTCATGCAATCATGAAGAAATCTGGGATCCAATGTACCTTCCTAGTGAAAATGAAGTTTCCTGGGGGCTAAAGTGCAATTAAACCAAGAAAATAAGCTTCTAGAATGTTTTAAAAAAAATTCAGGGAGTTTTATGCAATTTTCACAGCAAAATAAGCTTCTGGAAATTTTCTGTAGAACATAGGGGTCTAAATGCAATTTGTCCAACAAAAACATGCTTCTGGAAAAGATTTTAGAGAAGTATGAGGGCTAAAATGCAATTTTCGTAGTAAAAATGAACTGTCAGAAACATTTTGAGAAAGCACAGGGGCTCATATGCAATTAAACCAGCAAAATTAAGCCTTCTGAAACATTTTTAAAAATGTAAGGGCTTATATGCAATTTTCACAAAGGAAATGAATTCTCAGAAACTTTCCAAGGAAATCCAGGGTTATCAATGCAATTTGCCTTAAGCAAAATACATTTTATAAACTTTGGAGGGCTTTTATTAAAGTTTTAAACTTAGAAAAAATTACTTTAAAAGTTCAGGGTAAGAAATGTAATATTTTAAGTTAAAACTTTATTCGAAACATTTAAGAAAATTGAATGCAGGACCTAAACGCAATAAAAGGACCTAAAAGTAATTCAAGAAGGACCTACATGCAAGAAAAGTAAAACTTCTAGATTATTTTTAAAAAGTTTTTTAAAGTTTTATAAAAGAAATAAAAAGAACGACGGCATCTGCAATAGAGCTTAGCCGCCGACGGCCGTCAGAGGAGACCAGAGGGAGGCTTCCTGGGGTCTGATCTTAGATCATACCCCTCAACAAGCAAGAAAGGAAAGAAAGGGGAAGATCTGCTAGTGCCGATGCGCGATCGGTCGGCAGGAGAGGCCTCCCCACCCCCTTCTCCGTCGAGGGACTCCGGCGTCGGTGTTGGGGAAGGAGGACCTCTTGGAGGTTGAGGAGCAGCCGTCCAGCGCTCCTGGTGGATGCGATATGCCTCGAGGCTTCTTCGGAGCGGCGTGGAGGCTGGCGGAGCGAAGTCATGGCCTGGTCGTCGCCTCTGTGGCTTCCTCCAGCGAGCGGTGTTGCTGGGACGCTCCAGCGGTCATGGCATGGATCCAGAGGTTCTGGAGGTCTTGGGACGTGCCATGGATGGTTCCTGGAACGTCGGAGGGGCGTGGGAGGCCAGGAGCAGACGCGGCGTCTCAAGATTGCCAAAGCAGTACTTCGACAATCTTCGCGTGGACTGCTGGGAGTGGCGGAACGGCAATGCAGAAGGCTGAGGAGCACCAGAGAGGTTAAAGGATGGGGAGTGAGGGCTTGGGGGTCCAAGAGACTTCCTAGATTGCCCCCCCCCCCCCCCCCCCCCCCCC
>JAMKQA010023153.1:0-11531 GCA_024699735.1 Posidonia australis
GCAATGATGAGAAATCACTCAAAATGATACAACTTTGATTATGTTTATGCAATATCTTTGCATCACGCACCTGACCCGAAATAAAGAGTGATACTCCTTAGCATTAAGACACACCCCCTACACATCATGGACCTACTAGCATAAGGCACTAAGCATAGCATGGCATATCGCCCTCGGGCGTACAGCAAGAGGCTGAAAAGCCGATATTTCATAAGCAAAAGAGAAATCATTAGAAGACCGATTATTCGGGCATACGAGGGTGCCTAACACCTTCCTCGTACGTAACAGGGATCCTTACCCGCATTTCTGGTTTTACGCAACCCCCTTTTATTTTGTTTGCATGATTCTTCATGTGTTTATGGTTTTCCTCGTCTTCCATAATAGACTAGGTGGCGACTCCTGCATTTTGCATTTTTTCCCCTTTTTTTTACCGTGGCTTTGCCGCTCTTTTGGACACACACCACCTACCCGTGTGGGCCATCCCTGTCGACATGGTTACAGTTGGGCGCGACTCCCTGGTTGAGGTCGGGGACCGAGATACCTGAGGCTGAGGGTTGTCGGGTCCTAGAGGTATGACACTCCTTGACTGTCGTCTCGAGGCTAGGGTTGTGGTCCGCAGGTTGAGGTGTCTTGTAGCATGACGGGGAGGTATGGTACTCCTGCTGTCACTGTGAGCACTGAGGCTCGGGTGTTGTCGGGTGTGGAGGTTTGATACTCCCTCCTGAGCACCGTGTGTGGAGGACGCCGTGAGGAGGCGTACCCTGTGGTGGCCAGTGCGTGTGGGACACATGCCCTGTAGCTGGTGGCGTCTTGAGAGACAGGACAACCTTCCCAGGGAGGGGTTGGCTTCTGAGGGTTCTCCAGGTGGGAGAATCGCGGGATAGTGATCACTCCTACACAGGGTGGCTTCACCGTGGCAGTGCAAAATGTTGTGGTCGCTCCTCATCGGACAGTGTGTGGCCAGAGTTTGGTTGCCTGGTGCCGGGCTTGTCAACTCATTGTGTGTGGTTTTGGCCATTGAGGGCCTTTGCTTGTGGCTTTGGGCTAGTAGAGCCTTGGTTTGTGGTTTTAACCGGTGTGAGCCTGATCTATGAGGTTTTGAGAAAATGGTTTGCGAAGTGAATTTAAAAGGAAAATAGATTATGGTTTTGTTTTCCGCAGTTTTCATGGGGTGCGTACTTGGTGACTTTGGTCACTCATGCGTTTTCCTTGTGGTTTTGGTTTGTAGGTGCAGACATGCGATTGGTTTAGCATAGTGCATATAGATCAGAGTCCCCTGGCCGCACACACAGGTTCTTGATAGTTTGATATTTACTGTTTAGCTTTAATTATCCCGTAATTTAATTTGTTTAAATTATTGTGGAAAATTTGGGGCGTGACAGATTTGGTATCAGAGCTTCAGGTTCACTAGGTTGCACTACACCTAGGGTGTCCAGTCTAGAGACTCCATAGTTTTTGCTTGCATGGTAGAGTCTGCACCTGATTTCTCGACGTGGTTTTCTAGTTGTTGCTTTGTATGTGGTGTAGGTACTTTGCCTTTCTCCGACAGGATGCCTCCTTGTGGTCGTAAGGGCAAGTCCCTTGTCGTGGAGACCGAGTCCAAAGAGGACGTAGGCAGATGGAAGGTAGTTTGTGCAGAACTGAAGAGCTTGGCACATGGGATTTCCCACGTGTTCAGCAAGAGTAGTGCTAGTGAACCGTCGGGTGACCTGTGGTTGAACCAATTCATGAAGCTTCCTCCACCGTCGTTCAAGGGCAAGGTTAGTGTTGAGGAGAGCGAGGCCTGGTTGGAGAAGGTGGTGAAGATGATGGAGAGCTTGGCGTGTGTGACCATGCCGGTGAAACCCTACGCGGCTCTCCTCTACCGGGTGCGTGGAAGCACTCAAGGAGTCCCGATACGGTCACGACGAAGATGGTGAATCCGAAGAAGAAGACTAGACTCGGAAACACCAAGGGAAGATAAGAAAGGATAAGGAAAGGAGTCGCCACCTAGTCTTTTAATGGAAAGACGAGGAAAACCAAACACACAAGAAAACCAAGAAGCAAACAAGGTGCAGAAGACATGTGTGCTCTGTGCCTAATGGACAAATGAATGCAGGCCAGAGAAAGGGTAAGGATTTTGGTTACGCATGGGGAAGGAGTTAGGCACTCCCATGCTCCCGAGAAACTCGGTCTTTCTAGGTTTCCTACTTGCCAATGGTCTAATGGGTGTGTGCTTGCCTATTCTGAATGCTCATGCTAAAGATGACTGAAAACATGGCAAATCAAAGAGAAGAAATGAAATAAAGGGAAAGAGTTAATCCGAGGGTCAAATGTAGGCATTGAGAATGCCACTTTACTGTACACCTGTGGGCGACGAGGAAAATTGTGAAAATCAAGAAACTCTCGGAAAGCGTCACGTAAATCAACGAAAAAGTGAAGAAATCTGAGAAAATCAAATTGGGAAGATAATCCTCATTTGGGACAATGTCGGCTTTGCTAAGCCTTTTAATGTACGCCCTCGGGCGATGAAAAGCCAAATCAAGTCAAAAGACGGGGAAATCGGAAAAAATTCGGGAAACGATGAGAAAACCAAGCTTGAAGTGAGCCAGGAATGCATGCACAATATAGGAAGAAAATTTGAGAAAACTTGTATGAAAAATGCGACAGAATGTGCAAAATGCATGCAAGTGTGTGATAATGAAGATTCCAGGGGCCTTTGTGCAAAAAAAACCCAAATTCTGAATGAAAACTAATTTTTAAAGCTAAACCATCATAAATACATAAAAAAACACATTTCATGTAGTTTTGAAGAAAACTAGGGTCAAATGTGCAAATCTGTGCATTTTTGGTCAAATAGGGGTTAAAATGCAATTATGCCATCAAAACATGTATTCAATGCAATTCTGTGGAAATTCAGGGTAAAATATGCAAGAAAAAGAATCCATGTTGAAACCAGAAAGTTTTAGGGGCAATCCAGTAATTTTACCCTAGAAAACATGCATTCAGAGTAATTTCAGAAAAGTTCAAGGGTTAAAATGCAAATTAACTAGAAGAAACATGCATTCAGAATGATTTTCAGAAAAGTTCAGAGGCTAAAATGCAATTTAACTAGAGAAATATGCACTTAGAATAATTTTCATGAAACTTAGGGGTTTTTGTCAATTTTCAAGCTTGGAAAATATTATTAAAGAAGCTCACGGGAAACAATGCAATATTTTCAGTTAAAACTTTATTCAAACGATTTAAGAAAAATGTGCAAGGACCTCAATGTACGAGAAAGGACCTATTTGCAATGAAAAAAGGACCTAAATGAAAGATCACAAAAGTTATAGAAGTTTTATTAAAAGAAAATTGTTTTTATTTTAAAAAAGAGAAAAAAGGATTGATGGCCGTCGGCGACGGAACTCTGCCGTCGACGACCGCTGGAGGGGCTGTTGGAGGCAATCCCATGGCTTGATCTAAGATCAGACCCTATGGGAAGCTAGAAGAGAAGGAGGAGAAGAGATCCAACGGCCTGGATCGGAGATTTGACGGCTGGAGAGGGCCTCCCACCTCCCTCGCTGTCGGGGCACTTCGGCGACAGTGCTGGAGAAGAAAGGAGCTCCGGAGGTTGCGGCGCGACGATCCAAAGGTCGAGGTGGCTGCGGGGCGTCGAAGGGAGCATTCCCTTTCTATCAGGGGCCAAAACGGTGAAGGATCGTGCAATGCGGGTTCCGTCAACCGTTGCCGTCGTCTCCTCCGGCGAGCGAGGTTGCGGGAGCGATCCAAGGCTCGAGAAGTGGCCTGATGGCCCTAGTGTGCTTGGGGGGATTCCGTGGAGTGCTTTTGGAGGCTTGGAGAAGCACAGCGGGGTTGGAGGCGCGTGTTCAGTCGTGGTGGACAGTCTTCTTCTCCAGTAACAGTGACGTGGTGCGACTCCGGCGATCTTCTGGTGGAGGCTCCAGGAGGCAGCGAAACGGCATTTCGACAAGTAAAGAAGCAAGAGGGAGGCCAGGTGAGGAAGACTTAAGCTACTAGGTCCAGGGACAAGCGTTGGACCAGCCCCCCACTTAGGCCACAGGAAAACGACTCTGGCAAGGCCTGGGGGCTGATTCCGACCGGAGGAATCCTTTGGACTTGTTGGAATCAATCAAGGAAACTAGACGGAGTCCTAGAGAGCTAAAATTGAAATGAAACGGAGTTTGGTGGAGAGTGTACCTGGTAATGCGCTTTAGCTCGCCGAAAGAGGTTGATACTCTGGCTCCTCACCTCCGCGAACCTCTCTCTCTTCCTGCAATTCTCTCTATCTCCTCCTCCCTTTCTCTCTCGCTCTGTTCTCTCTATTTTTTCTCTCGCTCTGTTCTCTCTGTTTTTTTCTCTCCCTTTCTTCTTCGTTTCAGCTCCTTATATAGGTGAACCCAACAACCCATAACGACACCCGTAACAAACTGCAACAGAAATCGACATCCCATAACAAACCTGCACCATGGCTGTCCCCCACGCACCTCCATCTTGCCTGCCCGCGCGCCAACAGCGATCAACGGCTTTCCGGGCTCATGGTGAAGCATCCGGCGACACTGGCTCGAGCTTGGTGAAATAGGCTGGACGACTTGGTGAGATGGGCTAGACGTGGTTGGGTTGTTACTAGTTGTTAATGTTGAGGAAGAGGAGGGAAATGATAGGTTGAATCGTGGAATTTGGCTTGGTTAATTTGGAAGAAGAAGGAGAAGAAATGAGTTGAATGATGGGTTGATTCTTGGGCTTTGGTGGGCCTTCATGGGCTTAATGTGCCTTGATGGATTTTCGTGGGCTTTCATGGGCCTAAGTTGGCTTAATGGGCCTTGGTAGATTTGATGGGCTTTCATAGGCTTAGTGGGCCTTGGTGGATTTGATGGGCTTTCATGGGCCTTCATTGGCCTTGGTGGATTTGATGGGCTTTCATGGGCCTTCATGGGCTTTGGCGTTCTTTGGCTTTGAGACTAAACCAGGGTTTGAGTTCACTTGTGGTCAAATGCTCAACTACCACAACTCCATCCTGCAAAGCTGCAAAATTGGGGTGTCTATAGATGCCCCTCCCTGAGTGAGGTCAGAGGACGAGTGGGATAGAGACCGATGCTCAGGGTTGACAAAGACACCCAGCCTGAAGCCGCAAAAAGAGTTAGCTACCGACAACCAGCTTCCAGTTGGTGGATGCTCCAGATGTCCTATCGCCATAGCCAAAGCTAAACAGAGAAACCAATAGAATTGGCAAGTTGACGATCAACCAGCTCCTAGAAGACATGACCAGTTATCACACTTGTCGGAAAAGTGCCAGACAAGACTCACGGTGCTTGCTGACCAAAAATTTACTAGTAACGGAAGTCATCTGGGTAGTTTGGGCTACCAGCCGAGAGGGACGGAAGGAACAAAGAGAGTGGGGAATCCATCGGGCATCACAAAGATTGCCTGGGTTGTTCGGGATACCAGCCCAAAGGAAGGGGGCAAACAGTTTGCTTCGATTCCGTCCATTAGGAGTGGAATTCAAAGGCAAAAGGAGGCACCAAGATTCGTCTGAATGGACCGAACCTTGGATGGGAAAGTGGCACCAGGATTCGTCCGACTGGACTGGACCTTGGATGGGAAAATTCAAAGGCGAAAAGGGTAGCACCATGATCCGTCCGAACAGAGCGAACCTTGGATGGGAACATTCAAAGGTGAAAAGGGTGGCACGAAGATCCATCCGAATAGATCGATCCTTGGATGGGAAAATTCAATGGCGAAAGGGGTGGCACCAGGATTCGTCCGAATAGAGCGAACCTTGGATGGGAAAATTCAAAGGAGAAAAGGGGGCACCAAGATCAGTTTGAATAGACCGAACCTTGGATGGAAACATTCAAAGGCGAAAAGGGGGGCACCAAGTCCATCCGTATAGACCGAACCTTGGATGGGAAGGTGGCACCAAGATCCGTCCGAATAGACCGAACCTTGGATGGGAAGATTCAAAGGTGAAAAGGGTGGCACCAAGATCTGTCTGAATAGATCGAACCTTGGATGGGAAGATTCAAAGGTGAACAGGGTGGCACCAAGATCCGTCCGAATAGACTGAACCATGGATGGGAAGAATCAAAGGCGAAAAGGGTGGCAACAAGATCCGTCCGAATAGATTGAACCTTCAATGGGAAGATGGCACCAAGATCCGTCCGAATAAACCGAACCTTGGATGGGAAGATTCAAAGGCGAAAAGGGTGGCACCAAGATCCGTCCGAATAGGTCGAACCTTGGATGGGAAGATTCAAAGGCAAAAAGTGTGGCACCAAGATCCGTCCGAATAGATCAAACCATGAATGGGAAGGTGGCACCAAGATTTGTCCGAATGGACTGAACCTTGGATGGGAAGATTCAAACATGAAAAGGGTGGCACCAAGATTCGTCCGAATAGATCGATCCTTGGATGGGAAGGTGGCACCAAGATTCGTCTAAATGAACCAAACCTTTGATGGGAAGATTCAAAGGTGAAAAGGGTAGCACCAAGATCCGTACGAATAGATCGAACCTTGGATGGGAAGGTGGCACCAAGATTCGTCTGAATGGATCGAACCTTGGATGGGAAGATTCAAAGGCGAAAAGAGTGGCACCAAGATCTGTTCGAATAGAGCGAACCTTGGATGAGAAAATTCAAAGGCGAAAGGGGTGGCACCAGGATTCGTCCAAATAGAGCGAACCATGGATGGGAAGGTGGCACCAAGATTCGTCCGAATGGACCGAACCTTGGATGGGAAGATTCAAAGGCGAAAATAAGGGGCACCAAGATCCGTCCGAACAGAGCGAACCTTGGATGGGAAGGTGGCACCAAGATCCGTTCGAATAGACCAAACCTTGGATGGGAAGATTCAAAGGCGAAAGGGGGCACCAAGATCTGTCTGAATAGACCGAACCATGGATGAGAAGATGGCACCATGATCCGACCGAATAGATCGAACCTTGGATGGGAAGATGGCACCAAGATCCGACCGAATAGACCGAACCTTGGATGGAAGATTCAAAGGTGAAGGGGGGCACCAAGATCTGTCCGAATAAACCGAACCTTGGATGGGAAGATACTAAGGCGAAAAGGGTGGCATCAAGATCCGTCCGAATAAATCGAACCTTGGAAGGGAAGGTGGCACCAAGATTCGTCCGAATGGACCGAACCTTGGATGGGAAGATTCATAGGTGATGGTGGCACCAAGATTCGTCCGAATGGACTGAACCTTGTATGGGTAGATTCATAGGTGAGAGGTGGTGCTTGACCTTCTGTTCAGCCCAAAAGGATATGCCAAGGGGATCTTATTCGAGTATTAGTGCACCCTGGATCGTCGCCGCTATAGGGGATGTCAGTTGAAACAGCGTAGTGCCTGCTACAGTTGTCATCTTGTAGGGGCCATATGTGGTGAGTCACTTCGCAATAAGAAGATGCACTAACCATCATTTGGAAGATAATTTGCACCAAGCATTCTCAAAATAGTCCTTCTTTCATAGAGCAGCTTACATGCCCCTGGTCGAAGGCTTTGGCTTAGTTACATAGTAAGTGGATGTTTTGTTAGGTGCCTGAAACAAGACTTTCAATCAAAGAGCAGCTGACATGCTTCTGGTTGAAGATTCTGGTTCGATGACACTGTAGCTAGCGCTTTGTCTGTGCCTTTTAACCAAAGAATAGCTGACATGCCCCTGGTCAAAGACTCTACTTCAATTACATGGTAGTTGGTCTTTTGTATGTGACTTTTGACCAAAGAGTAGCTAACATGCCCCTCGTATTGGACTAGTTGGGACATCACTTGAGGGTATGGGGTCTTGGAAGCCAGATTGTAACTACAGACATTCCTTGAACCACTGGAGTACTTGAGACCATTACTAGTCGAAGCAAGTGATCCATTCATCAAGTGACTGGATGTATGTGCACCCAACTGATTTCCAATATTGTACTTGGAAGACAGAAGGAATTATGGCAACTCAATGAAGGCCTTTGACCAGGATTGTAACTTGCCTCTGGCTGGTATGTTTTGGATGTATTCTTCTTAACCATGGTATTTTGATAGCTTTATATTTTGTCGCACTACTGTAGGACATTCTCCTGATTGTATTTGCCAAATTCTGGATTGTTGTGTAGAGTCCACAGTCATGCTATTGTCTCTGCTAATCATTTGAGATGTAAGTTCAGCTCAGAGAACAACTGACTTGCCCTTGATGAACCAAGCAATGAATTGTGTGATCCTAGCTAGAAAGCAGCTGACATGCCCCTAGCATAAAGGTGTATAATGCTCAGAAGTCAGATCAGGACACACCAAGGCAAAAATGATGCCACTGGATGCAAACATGTACTCGGCTGTGTTGTCCTCAGGCATTCCATAAACTGTGTCTACCACACTTGAACTATTGCGGAGGAATTTCTGTTACACTGTCGATTCTGTAGGTCCGTGTAGCTCGTACACTAACTGGTGTCCTCACTGTATATGCACTTTGGCTACTGAGGAGCTGAAATATCTTGGCTAAAAGCACCTGGTAAAAATCCTGTTGAACAAGTCTATATGCAAACAAAAAGATTGATCCAAGCAAGGCTATGATGATGATTATTTTTGTTGTGGACTCTATTATTGTGAGCAATTTAGTTATTTAAGAATGTCCTGTTGTTTGATCAAGAAGTGCATGCCTTGTGATTTTAGTTGCTTGTTTTCTGTTTTCACTACTTTGCTTATTCAATGAGTTCATTATCTGGATCATTTGCTTGTTTAGTTCAGTTGTTTGTTTGCCCTTAGTTAGGCTGGAAAGCTATATGCCTGTTAGAGGAGGATGACACCTTCGACTCAGTTGCCACTACAGAGACTCACAAGTCATATCACTACATGAAAAACTAGATTTTGCGAGGACAAAGAGCGAGGACTTAGCGAGGAAATGTCCTCGCAATAACATAACGAGGACATATAGCGGGGATTTTGCGAGGAAATTACCTCACAATAATTAGCGAGTTTTTTTGCGAGGATTTTTCCTCGCAATGTCCTCGCAATATTGGTGCACCAATCTGGCACACCAATATGGCACACTAATCAGGCGCACCTCACTGGTAATAATGTAGCGAGTGCATAGTGAGGAAATGTCCTCGTTAAAGTCCTCGCTAATTCAGGTATAAAATACCTCGATGCGGGTCACTTGTCCGCCTTTCTTTCTTACCCTAACGTCACTCGTCTGCCTCCTCCTCCGCCTCTCCTCCGACATCGTCCTCCTCCTCTTGCTTGTCACCGGATTTGTCAGCGCTACGTCCTCTCATTGGCACAGATTTGTCGTCCTCCTCCTCCTCCCGCCTGTCGCCGCTGGAGAGAGCCTACCCCCACTGACGTGCTCTGACGTTCTACACCTCTTCTGCAGCCCCTCCATGACATTCCCCCCACTGGCATAGCATCCTCCTCCTCCTCCCTATCTAAGGTAATGTTATCTCCACTGCTATTCTTCTATGATTTGTTAGTGCCTCCTTCGCTGTCGGTACGTCGGCACCTTTTGCCCATTTTCTGGTATGTTATGTGCACTTGCTCTAATTAAAGAACAGTAATTGCATGATAAACATTCCTATCAATGAAGTTAAAAAAAATTCACAATGCATGATAAACATTCCTAAGAACCTCTAATTAGAACACTCATCTTGAAACCAACTGCTAAAGTCTTACGACTCCCAACTATTGTCTGTAAGCTCCAACTATTGTCTGTAAGCTTATTAGCAGACATCAACTTCATGACTGGAACCAAGTTCCTACATTAATGATAAGTCATCTTTATGATGACCAAATGGATGTCAGGGTTGCTGCTACTACAAGGACAACCCCATGGTAGCATTACTAAAGTATTAAAACGGTAACGATAGACACCTGTTCATTGAGTTCCAGCAAACTCAAGTGGGTGTATGTTGTTTACTGTTATTGTAAAAGATAACCTGAAAGTGCACACGCTTGGATAAATTCCTCTTGCTTCCTGGGATGGACAAGCTGTTGCCTTTACTTGTAGTTACTTGGATAGATTTATAATAGAAACTGAACATTTGCATTCAAGGTGTGGATTACTTTATGGTGTCTGATATTTCTACATCTACAATTTGGGCTCAGTTAGGATTCAGCTTTTTACAGTAAAGAATCTGGTATTTTTCCTTCTAAGATGGCTGCATATTCTGTAAGTACGTAGTAGTGTTTCACGTTAATCTGTATATTGGTCCTTTTTTTTGTTGATCAATTTATTTTGTATATATCTCTGTGAAACCCTGAACTTATATTTTATACAAGTTAATGTTGGTGCAAATTTTAATTTCTACCAGTTGCATAAACTAGCTTCCATTTAGTTGCAGGATGGTACTCCTAGATACCTGATTATTATGTTTTCCTCTGCAATCATTTGAACTTGATAGCTAAATTTGGTGGTGGATTTCCTTCACAACATTTCCCTGTCACATCATGATTTGTTTTATTGCTAAAATTCAAGACCATGTTGATGTCTATGCCTTCTGAGAAATTTATGCATAAGTTTTCTAACAGTAGAGAATGACATACTATACAATTTGAGGTTTGATTGAACTATAGAAATTCAAAGATTCTAGTGACGCTCATCAATTCCCAGGCAAGTTGATGGCCATTAAGGAGTTCTTGTAGGATGAAGAATGATGGTTGTGTCTACCCTGATAAATTGTGATCACATAGCTCTTGTCCGTTTTCTCTCTCGACTACCTTTTTAGACATCCTTGGCTTGAACATTGAAAGTAATTCATGCAATTGCCTGATTTAGTTATTCAATGGGAATGTCGTAAGAAAATTATATTGCTATCACATTTAGTTGCACAACACTTCAAAAACCACATTTTAAGTTTCATCTTTGTGACTTTGTCTACGTATTCTTCAACTAGGTTCATGACTACAGTGTATTGCAAAGTTTCGAATTTTATTTTTCATTAGTGTCTAAAATAAGTTGATATTCAGGTTGTGTTTTTTCAAATTGTGGTTTATGACTTCTACATTTCTATTGTTTCTGGTCAGAATTTCATTCACCTTGGCTTTTGGTTGCTGTGAAATTTATATAGCAGAAGTTGTGTCAGTTTTTACAATTAAGTGAATTTTGTTTTTTGACCAAATGACGGCCCAGTGTTAAGTTGCAAGTCACTCTAAAGTTAGCTGGACAACTCTCCACAGGTGTCAATACCTAGTGTTTTTCCCGCCTAAATACCATTTATTAATAGCAAGCATTTAATTGTTATTATCCATTAGCAACATGCAACTGCATTATAAGTATAATCTTACCATCAAGAGAAAACTTGTTCTTCTCATCTTCAATTTCTTACTCAGTTTCTATTATTCTATTGTCATAAATTATCCTATTGTAATGTGATATTTAAGTCACATTCTTTTTCAAATGTCATCATATTTTTCTTTCAATGTAGACATATAGACATCTTATCATTTCTTTCTTTTGTAGAGAGAAATGTCTTGTCATCGTGATTGGATATATACACGAGTCGTGGATGGAGAAGTGTGTATGAGTTTTTTGAATGAGGTTCAGGAGTTTGTGGAATTTGCATATAATCA
>JAMKQA010023154.1:0-12053 GCA_024699735.1 Posidonia australis
CCTACCTCTCAAGATGTTCCTTCTTGAAATATCAGAAATAAAGAGATCCTTGTTGCTTTGGAAGGACCAAGGAGGCTTTAGGACGCAAAGGAGTGCTCTAGAGAACGAAAATAAGCTGCTGGAAAGAAGGAGAAACTCGTGTAGGAAGCTGGCTCAGAACAGAATGGCTGAATTTAGGATTTCTAACCTCTCCCTATGGTTGCCTATAGGTGTCCTTATATAGGATTTTCTCATGGGTAACTCATGGGAATGGGGAGAGCCTCGCAGACGAAAAGCCTGGAAGATTCCATGGCGTATTCGTTGCTAGAGGTAACAGCCATGGGAGGTGGAAATCCAGCAGTCGCAGCCTACGAAGTGGTGTGTGCCTGGGATGTGCGTCGGGTATGTGCGCCTAGAATGTGCACCTGAGATGTGTGCTAGGTAAGTGTGCTAGCTAGGTGTGCTAGGGAAGTGTGCTAGCTAGGTGTGCTAGGTAAGTGTGCTAGCTAGGTGCTCTCCACTACTGGTCTGGTTTTCTAATTGGGCTGCGGGCTTGCTACGGGTTTGGGTTGGTTCAAGGGTCAGTCACATCCAAAGCAACATCTAGAGTCCTATCAATGAGTCACCTCAAAATCGGGGTGTCTACAGATGCCCCTCCTTGAGCGAGGTCCAGGGACGTGAGGAACCAAGATACCCCCATTTTGAGGTTACAGAAGGATGGTGTTTGCTATAGGCAGTAAGTCACTTATTCGGCAGATGCACCGAAAGTCATGACTTGTTGCCAAGTGCAAATGCAAATGTGAAATGCATGCACCTACTGACCTATATGTTGGGATGTGATGTTAATGCAAGATGCCAATGCAAGAGCCGATGCGAAACTAATGCTAATCCTGAAAACACAAACAGAAGAAAACACTGGCAAGAAAATGATAAGTTGTCAGACTCATCAGCTGGATTATGAGGTTATCAACCCAAGAGACGGGATACACAAGCTAATCTAGCCTTGCCAACCCGGACGCCTAACAGCGTGACGGTTGTCAACCGAGTAATTGGGGGTACCAGCCCAAGAAAAAAAAGGGGGGCATGACAAATAGAATATTTGTCAAGCAAAACAGGGCCCGATCCGCACAGACCAAAGGCGAAAGAGAGATTTTGCGCCCGCGAAAAATCAAAAGGGAAAAACAAAAGGACCGTGACCGCCCGGCCAGAGGGTCAAACAACTCGATTCTGTGCTTGCGAAAATCCAGAAGAGAAAAGAAAAAGGACCTTGACCGCTCGATCAGAGGGTCAAACAACTGGATTTCCTGCCCGGGGAAATCTTTGGAAAGGGCTAAGACCTTGACCATCCGGTCAAAAGGTCGAACCACGGGATTTCCTGCCCCAGGAAATCCGAAAATGGGCTACGACCTTGACCATCTAGTCAAAAGGTCGAGCCAAGGGATTTCCTGCCCCAGCAAATCCGAGAAAGGGGCTAGGACCTTGACCATCCAGTCAAAAGGTCGAGCCACGGGATTTCCTGCCCCAGGAAATCCGAGAAAGGGGCTAGGACCTTGACCATCTGTTCAAAAGGTCGAGCCATGGGATTTCCTGCCCCAGGAAATCCAAGAAAGGGGCTAGGACCATGACCATCCGGTCAAAAGGTCGAGCCACGGGATTTCCTGCCCAGGGAAATCTGAGAAACCAAGGACTTTAACTGCCTGGTCAAAGCCAAGGAGCTGGATTTCGCACCCGTGAAAATCCAAAGGAGCAAAGGACCTTGACCGCCCGGTCAAGATCAAGCAAGCTGGATTCCGCGCCCATGGAAATCCAAAGGGGCAAAGGACCTTGACCGCCTGGTCAAGATCAAGCAAGCTGGATTCCGCCGCCGTGGAAATCCAAAGGGGCAGAGGACCATGACTGCCCGGTCAAAGTAAAGCAAGCTGGATTCCACGCTTACGGAAATCCGAAGGGGCAAAGGACCTTGACCGCCCGGTCAAAGTCAAGCAAGCTGGATTCCGCGCCCGCGGAAATCCAAATGGGCAGAGGACCTTGACCACCCGATAAAATTCAAGCAAGCTGGATTCTACGCCCGCGGAAATCCAAAGGGGTAGAGGACCTTGACCGCCCGGTCAAAGTCAAGCAAGTTGGATTCCGCGCACGCGAAAATCCAAAGGGGCAGAGGACCTTGACCGCCCGGTCAAAGTCAAGCAAGTTGGATTCTGCGTCTGCGGAAATCCAAAGGGGCAGAGGACCTTGACCGCCCGGTCAAAGTCAAGCAAGCTGGATTCCGCGCCTGCAGAAATCCAACGGGCAGAAGGGTCTTATCCGCTCAGGATGAGATCTCGGAAAACAAAGTGATAACCCCAGGATTATTCCCCTGGAAGGAACTGCTATATGCTGCTGGCCGAGGTTGCGGTGCAGAGACAGGCACTCCTGTCGAAATGCATGCTCAAATCTCTTGTTTGCTATGATTCACCAAATTGCTTGCAAAAGGTGAGGACTTATGTGCAAATATCCACAACTTCTGGGCTTTACTGTAAATTACCCAACCAAACTACCTTTTGACTGCTATACTGCGACTGTGCGGTGACATTTGAGATTCTGCTGTATATCGACAAATGTTTGCTTCAAATTAAGCTTCCCACGTCCTTGTGGACTGATTTGCAATTTTACAAAATGTAGGGGGTTTTCTGCAAATTACCCAACATGGTGCATTTGTAAGCTACGTGCTGAAAACTGCATACTCTGCATTGGGTGCATAAGCTGTGAGATGATAAGGGCTAGAACGCAATTGTCACGGTCATTTTTCATTTCTGAACCTTGATTCATCTCCTACGTGGGCCCCATTGACTAACTGCCGTAATTGCCAAAAATATTTCTCCTTACTGCTTGGAATTGTAAAGGGCTGCTGTTGTTCGGTTATGCATGTTTGCTGATTGGGTTTCATATATTCAAAACATGCATAAGATTTCATGTTTAAATTTTCCTTCCTTTCCTCGTAAAACGAACTATCTCTTCCTCTTCTTATTCTTCTTCTGAAACCCAATGAAACCCTTCTCCCTCTCTTCTTCTCAGTGGCTGGACCACTCCTCCTTCCTCTCTCACTCACAGTAGCGGCGCGCGAGAGGTGCGTCGATGGAGTGCTCGCTGTTGGTGCGCACGTGAGGTGCGTCGGCGTGGTGTGGAGCGGTTGCTGCGGCGTCACGGTCGGCGGCGGGATGGACCAAACCCTCCAAGACTGGCTGGACCGAGGTTCGCCAGTGAAGGTAAGCTCTGATCTCCTCTTCCCTTTGCACGTTCTTGCATGCCTCCTCTATTTCGGGTAGTCAACGGCTGGAGGGGTTCCGACGGGCATGGAGCGGCAGGCCCGTTCCGTGCAGGTCGCGACGGCGGACTGCTGGTTTACCTACAATCGCGGCTTGCAGGCATAATGGCTGGGGTTTCCAGTGGGCTGGACTGCGCGGGGGCTGTAGGTTGCTGGGCTTGGCTATTGCGGCGACGGGCTCCAGCGGAATGCACCGCACGGTGGCTGTCTGGGTTTGGCTGTTTCAGGCACGCTAGGGGAAGGCGCGGGCCGCGGAGTGATGGTTGGCTGCCGGCGATGCTCCGACGGTGCTCCGACGAGCAGGGGTGATGAGTTAGTCGTGAAGCTGCTTGCTTATACCATTCAATCCACAAATACAACAATCAAACACTGCTTTACAACTGCATGCTTGCATTTTGGCCATCATATGCTACAGCCTTCATTAAAATGCCCTGCATTTTGTTATTATGCCAATGAATGTAATGCCACATTTGATTTCGACATATTCTGCATTTATCATGTCTGCTATTGCTATTTAATTCTTGGTATGACTTTCTTTTCTTCAGGATGACTCAGTTCCCGAGGTGGGAACCCCACAATCTTCGTGGGATATGCCTTCTAGCTCTCGTTCCAGACGACGAGGCAACTCTTCGAGGTCGCGGGCCTCTAGCAGCTCGACTCCTACTATCCCTACTGAGGTAAGCCCGAACTGAATATTAAAAGGGTATTCAAATCTAGTGTTTTCTGACAAATGCATTTTCAAGAGTCTGGAAATTTCGAGGGGCGGTTGCTGAGCGACCGTCACATCTGCGAGAGTCCCGAGTTTGGGGTAATTCTTCCGCTTTAGGAAGCTTTATCATTATAAATTGCATTCTGCCTTTGACTCGGCTTTAACTCTATGCTTGATATTTTAGGAAAGGGATGCAAGCCGGATCATGCGATGCCACTGGGGTCCGATGCTCAAACATTTCCACCGTCTACCGGAGTTTCTGCAGAACTTCCTCCACCACCGGTCTCCATTTGGTTGTTTGCTGCGTCTACCCATCATCCATGGCCACTACAACTTCTTCCGAGCCTTGGTAGAAAGGTGGAGGTTCGAGACACACTCCTTCCACTTTCCCTTTGGTGAGCTGACTGTTTTGCCCGATCAGTGGGCTTTGCTGACAGGTCTTCCTTTTGGTGACGAGCCCATTATTGGTGAGACCACCCACAGCTTCCACCTCGCGCCTGCACATCTTGGCCGTGTCCCTCATAAGCCAATTAGGGGGAAGCATATGATCACCGTGGGGTGGTTAAGGGAATGGAACAAGTTCTGGCCCAACCCTGAGCCTGATAGTGAGGAAGCAGATTTTGTACTGAGGCACTTTTTGCTGGAGCTATTGGCTTTGATCTTCTGCGATTCGTCGGCCTACTGTATCCATGCTGACTGGATTGCATATCTGACCAACTTGGAGCACCTGGACCACTATGACTGGGCCGGTGTTAGCTACACTTGGCTGATCTGCGAGCTCGACAATGTGGTCAAGCTTGGGTGTCGCTCTTATGTAGGGTTGTACCCTCTGTTGACTGTAAGTATTTGCTTTTGTTACCTTGCAAAACAAATTTCTATTATGCTTTATACTTGAGATACTGACTTGTGCTTGCATTTACAGTACTGGATCATGGAGCACATCACCAGAGGGCATTGCTTTGGCTGCCTGTGTGACGAGCTCCTGCCCCTTCCCCCCAGTGGGTCGAGCCTAACCATTGGGCTGCTGCTGGGGTGTTCAGCTATGAGTCCTACCAGTATCTGCTGGACCTGGTAGAACTCGAGGATGTAAGTCTCCTTCTGCCTTTTAACTTTCGTTTGCTTACAACTTCCTGTTTCTGTAACAGGTCCACCTACGCCCATTTGCTCGATATGATGGCTTCGACTAGGCTCCCTTGAACTCTGACCGCGTTCTTAGGGATAAACAGGTGAGATTTTATTGCATGAAGAAGTCGGCCTTCTACCTCCTAGGGCGTGTGCGGCATCAGTTCTCTGATGTATTCTGCATTCCTGCCCCTCCTCCTGCTGACATGGATCGCCCGGCTACAACTCGTTCGGTTGCTAGAAGCCGGCATGCAGTTGCCATGGCTTCTCAGGACAGGCACGTCCTTCGAGAAGTCAACTATACAAACTACCTTGCTTGGTACAAGCGTGTGGGGAAGCCGTACCTATTCGAGGAGGCTGTGCTGGATAGCCAACGCGGGATGTGGTATGCGTCTAGCTGGGCTCAGGTACAGATTTCCATTTCTGCTTTTCATTGCTTTTGCATGGACTATGACAATCTGACATTTGCTTTAATTCACAGGGCTTCGAGGAGCAATTTGGGGCCTTCTATGCTGACATCCGCCGGAAAAGGGTAAAATTCTTATTTTGCAACCTGCCATATTGACTATATCTGACACCTCTATTATTTTGCAGGAGCTGCGCTGGCGCAACATCATTAGGGTATGCTTCTCTCTTCTGCCTCTGCCGCCACTTTAAAAATTCTTATTGCTGACACAAATTTGCTTTTGCAGCAAGATTTTCCTGTTTAGAGAGTGAATGTAGCCAGCAGCGGGGATTTCATTATGGAGGCGTATGAGGAGGACCGTTTAGACACCAAGGTCACCCAGGCAGTTCGCAACTCTGCTCATCGCTCTCAGGCTGTCGCAGCTGCTGAGTGGTCCCGCCGAATCACTCGACGAGGCAACAGAACCTTGGCTGAGTACTTTTAAAAGGTGGTGTCCGATGAGGAAGATTCAGAAGAAGAGTAATTTTATCTGTAATTTTGCTGGAAACTCTGTAATAATACTTGCACTTTGTAACATTTTCTAAAAATGTATAAGAGATCCTCTAATTCTGCGATGTACCCTTCGGGGTTTTGTATGAGCAGGTTGTATGCAAACAAATATGCCATGCAGGGTTAAACGATTGGCGCTGATTTTGGCGACGTCAACATTCTGAACAGATGCTGCTGAAATTTTCTGTCATTCCGGGCACCACCTAGGTGCGCCGCCTTGGTGCGCCGCATAGGTGCGTCTGTAAGGTGTGCCTCCTAGGTGCGTCTCCAGAAATGGTGAGTTTCGTTAGCCATTTTTGCTGAACCCTTCCTAGTCTTCTATATAAGACTGCATCCCGCGAGAGGCAGCGCCGTCCTTTCTGAAAAACTCGACGACAGACCTTGCTTCCTCACCTTTGCTCATTTTGATCTTCCTAGACGCTGATTCTGCATCACGATGGTATGTGTTTTTCTCCGTTCTACTGGTCTTTGTAGATTTGCTTGTTTTCTGTTACGTGCCCTTACAGATTTTGATCTCATCCTGCTACATGTCCTTGCAGACATTGCTTGCTTCATGTCTTTGCAGTTTTTTCCTACTACGTGTCTATGCAGATTTTTTATTTGTTTTCTATTACATGCCCCTGCAGATATATAATTTTGCTTTTTATACTGCTTTCATGGCTGCAACCTTTGAACAATGCTTCTTGATTTTTTTGCATATGTTTCTTGTATCACCATGCTAGATCGCTATGCTTTTCCCCTGTTTATGTCAAGTTCCGTCTTTTACTTCCATATTTGGTTCAAATCTGTGCCTGCAGAGCTATCCCACCATGGTGACCCCTAAGCATTGCTCTGACGCCTTGCTTGGCTGGATTGATGCTTTAACAACCGATGACCAGAAGCAACTCTAGATTTGGGGTATTTCTTCTTCCCTCCTGAGTATAGCCAAAGTGGAGGTTAACTGCCATTTGCTATGTGCCATGGCTCGATTTTGGAAACCAGCCCTGCATGTTTTCCACTTTGGGAAAGTGGAGATGACTCTGACTCTGGAGGAAGTCAGGCGAATCTGTGGCCTGTCCCCGTTCATGTCCTTACCAGTGTTTTACTGCCATGCTAGTAATGCACACGTCGTGAGCCGGCTCACGTGTATTGCCAAAGAGGTTTGTGAGGAGAAGCTCATTTGTATGGATGGTCCTACACCCATGGTGCGCTTGGATTACTTCGATTCAATCATTGGTTCCCGCTCCTCCATGGGTACTCCATGGCTGTATTGCTTTGTGCTGCGCTTTCTTAGGGAGCTGGTCTTTAGCCATGGCAGGACGATTGTGGCTATTGAGGTAGCGGAAATAGCCTGGGCGGTAGTGGTTCGCCAGATTGACTTGGCCCCTATTCTTCTTGCCGAAATCTACGTCGGCTTGGACCAGGCGTTGAGGCGCTCCCGCCACTTCTATGGATGTGGCGCCCTGGTGCAAGTAAGTAGATCATCTGTCAATATTTAATAATATTTTGCTGTGCTTTCATTAACCATGGTTCCATTTTGCCAGGTTTGGTTTGCCGCCCATATGGGAATGAAGATTCTGTGCCCTCGGCCTTCTGCTTTTGAAGCCTATAGCCGCACCCATCATTCACTGTCACTCTTGGGGGTACATGAGCTGTGCGACAAACTGTGGAATCTTGATGCGGATTCTGTGACATGGTGCATCATATCCTCTGCATCACAGAACTTCACTGCCTTCTTCAACGCCACGGACATGTGACTCGTGGTCCTCCTTGGATTCTCTAGAGGCATGGAGTATCATCCTGTCCGGGTCCTTCGCCAGTTAGGCTTCTGCTAGGACTCCATAGAGCAAAGCCCCTACCCAAATGGACTGAAAAAGCATGTTGCAGGCTCAAATGCATCCACTACTGAGTTGGCCCAACGAATGAGTGTTGGTATCAAGTCTTCTAGTCTTGCCATCTTCAAAGGCTCTGGCTACACAGCTGGGTACGAGGCTGAGATAAGAGAGACGTGACCCTTGAGCGAGATTCTGCCTAGTGGTACCAATTTCATGGAGGCTAGCAATTCAAAGAGGACCCGAACCGATTCATGATAGGGGACAATAAAATTGATGTTGCTTTGCATTGCTTATACTGATTCTTGCAAGTCTATATCTGCTAATCCGGATCAATTTAATTGGCATGTCTCTGATTTCAAATCCCTCCATTTTAAAGAAGTGACTATCATACCCATGGTCGAATGCTTGCTTGCTCAAACCACGACTCATAAGGCAGCTGACATGCCCCTGGTCGAAATATGAACAAAATGCCTTGCGGAAATGCAATTATGCTTTGACTAAAAATGTGTCCCAGCTAAAAGCTTACACAACTCATAAGGCAGCTGACATGCACCTGGTCGAAATGCGAACAAGAATGCCTTGCAATTATGCTTAATTAAAAATGTACCCTAGCTAAATGCTTATACGACTCATAAGGCAGCTGACATGCCCCTAGTTGAAATGCGAACAAAATGCAAAGAAATGTTTAATTGATATATTGGTGCCCTCAGTGCCAGGGAAGCCTGTGTTGCCTGCTATAAGAGGTGACACTATCCTCGACTCATGTGACACTAACCTAGGTGCTTAGGTTTATTTGTGGCTCTCCTTCAAATTTATGGGCCTCATGCCAAAGTTTTGGGGTCCTATATCTACTCTTTTGAGGAGTCATTTTTCTTTTCTCCCTCATAGGCATGCTAACTGACCCTACTCCTACTTGAAGGTAATAAACACTTATGCTGAGGAGGGTGGCTGCTATTTCCCTTGAGCTGAAGGGGTGGCTAGTCCCTTTGATCATTTAGGCTTAGTAAGTGCGTGCTTCGACTCCTCTCCAAGCTAAACGATAGGAGTAAGGTTGTTCACATGCCTCTCTCAGTGTAGCTCAGCTTTTGTCTACTACTTCTGTCTCCTTATTTCTTTTATGCTCCAAGGTCTTATGTATTTTTCCTTGCTGCTCACTCTCTCGCTTGACCTAACATTTTAACTCCCTCTCGAGATATAGGTCCCATGGGAATTTGTACGTTTAGCCCATTTCTCTAAAATTTCTCCCTCACATCCTAAGCTTCTAGGGTAGTGGCATATGAGGAGGACTTGATACATCTTTCGCAGGCAGGCTCACAATTTTCCTCATTGGGCAATGATGATGCTATGCAAAAAAGAAAAAACAGATGTTAAGGATTATTGATGCTGTGTAATGAATGCATGACTCACGGTGCAAGGCATTAGGATCAGCTGAGAGTCATTGATAGTACTTCTTTAAATAGGAGGCGTTGACGAGCTCTGATTGTTCTGCATGGTCCATGCCCTCAAGAATGACTGCACCCCCTAACAGGGCCTCCTTTTCAAATGCCGGGTCGGTGATGTCTACTGAAAAGACTTCTTCTGATTCTGCGCCCTGATGGCGTTTAAGGACCGTCACAGTGACCTTTGTATTTCTGTGCCGACATTGCAATGCTACTCGTGCTTCCCCGTCCAGATGATCTAAGGAGCTAAAAGTTTCTGCCTCCAATGTGGATGCCTCTTTATTCTTGTCTCTGCTAACCGTACAGGATTTCGTCTGCTGGCGGCTGCTCTGCTGTAGATTGGTGGGGCCGCCATCTATCCCACTCGTGCTTGCTTCATTATTCTGATCCTCACCCTTAAGGTGAGGCCTATATTGCCAATACCAACTAGCCCTGCCTCCCGGCTGACAGGAGATTAACTCCAATGGTCTAGTATCCCTCTCATCTGTTTCTTGCAGGACCATAATTGAAGCCTGGTCCTGGGGTGGTACTGGTAAGTCTGCTGGTGATGCTGTAACAACCGCTTTGCCTTTCCTTCTGCGGTCATGTTTGCTATATCCTCTGCAAGCATGTCTAGCTGCTCCTGAAATAACAGGTCCAGATCCCCGATATCATCATCTGAGTCTATCTCTTGGACTTGAATCTGAGCTGCTGACTGCTCTGCCTGCTCTCTGCTCTGCATGACACCCTGCCATATACTTTGCTGTTCTGGCTGGCTGTTATCTTGATACGAACCCTCTAAGCAGATCCAGGCTGGTGATGCTGACACTGCATGGGAGCTACAGTTTGGATCCATGATGCCTGCGCTAACAAAGTTGGATAAATCTCGTGGAATAACAATCCTGGAAGACTTACCCAAGCGCTGTGATCACTTCTTCTGGCTGCCTCGCTCGTAACCCAAACCGTCCTTCTCAACCCATTCTACGACTTCAATCGGCTCGACGATTCCCTCACCATAAAGCCCAAGAGGAGATCCTTTCTCATATCCCCATTTGCGACACAGGTTGTCGATCATCAACTGGGGGTTGCCAGAAGTGGCCAAATGGTCGGCAAGCTCTGATGGCAGAATGGAATTAACCGGTTGCGACTTCAAATCTCGTGAGGAGAGCATCTGGAGCTACTGCAGCTGTGGACTATGCAGTAGAGGTGGGTGCCGCATACACTGTATGGGTCGCCCCTAAGGGCTCCTCCGGATCCACCATTCCACCATCTGGTGCTACGGTAGGATGGCCAGTGTACCCGTGCATGGGTGCAGTGTGCTGTGGGATGAAGGATGAGGCCTGTGTGTGATAAAAGGGTGAAGGAAAAGCAAGGGGTGGTGCAACTAAAGGTGCAGAATGAGGGAGCAGGAGCTGTTGGATCGGGATGGTATCAACACTCACAAATGGTAATGCTCCCATCGGCCTAGGGGGCTGGCCACCAGATAGGAGGGATGCATGCTGAGGTGGGTGCTGTGCTGGTGTAATAGAGGGTAATGCCGACACCCCTATTACTGGAGAGACAAGGGATGGCGACGACTATGGTGGGAGTGCAGTAGGTGCAAACTATGGTCCTAAGGATGGTTGCGCAGGCAACTCGGGAGGTGGGAAAGACAAAGCTGAGAAGGGCTGGAGCGCTAGTGCCAATCCTTGCAGCTGCTGGGCAAGGGCCGACATCTGTTGCAGCTGTGCGGTTGCGGGATCATCGCCAGTGGCTCCGACAGAAGGAGGCAAAATAGAGGAAGAAACAAAAGGCTGAGATCCTAGTTGTCCAAACTGGGGGGTAGCTACTACTAAAACAGCTGCAGTAGAAGGAGGGCTAGTAAACACATAGCCCTGGGGAGAGACAGGCTCTACTGCTGTGGCCTCGATAGTAGGTGAAGACCAGGCAGGTGATCCCGATGGCGGGGTCACCACGGGAACACGGAAATGAGGTGGTGGAGGTCCTCTAGAAGCTAAGGCAAAAGTGGAGGCAGCAAAAATGACAGGAACAGACACATAGGAAGAGTGTCCCAAGACAGGAACCTCCTCCTGGACAGCAGGGGAAAGGGACTCGCCAGCATGCTAGGCCATCGCGGATCGCGAGCGAGTGAGGATTGGACTGCGGCTTGGAAGAACAGGACGAAACCTAGGACGAGCTATCGTCGGAAGTGACGAATAACTCAGGAAGTGCGATCGAGAATAGGTCACAAAAAAAGTCAGTGAATGGAAAGATCTTGAGCTCAGGCTGAGGAAACTCATAGATCAAAACTCCTATGCTCGAAAACAAACAAGTTAGTAAGATGCAATGATTATGGTGGTATGCAATGCGATGCATGCTTCTAGTATGCACTCTCTCACCAACTAGGGGTGTCCTATCAAGCTGTCTACTCCGGGTTCACACACTAGGGTGAATAGGTCTCTGACTCAAGGTTAAAAATAATAAGGTCCCTGTTCTAAATCCCAGCCAAAGCATAGGCAGTGAACGAGTGGTGCTTTCGGAGCCTTGACCTTTGCCAAAGCAGTAGGCTGTGCCGCTTTACTAACACCGACACGACCCCAGTTAAGGGGGAATAAGCCTGATTTTCCATCCTACGCCAAAGCCATTAGGATGAACCACCGGAACATGTCCTTCGTAGACTGTATAGGTAAGCCTAGAGAGGAGAGGATGCATGCCCTATATGATGTATGCAAAGTATGCTTTAAGTTTTTTACTTGCAAGTTTATTAAACCAT
>JAMKQA010023156.1:0-10786 GCA_024699735.1 Posidonia australis
AACCAGATGCACAGAACACCACCCACAACCACACACAAACAAGAAACAACAGATTATCCATTAATAAACCATTAAACACAATATTACCAATAATACATGGTTTATTAAATACAAATGGATAATCGGGCCCAGATGTTACACAGAGCCTATTGGGATTAAGCCTATTGGGATTAATGAGGTAGAGTTGGTTATACAATAAGAGAAGGTGCACACCATGATCTTACTCTATCTCACCAACGAGGTCATCATCAAAGACACATATTAAGAGTCTGCAGTTGGCCTGTAGTTCAAGTTGGAAAGTTTATGTATGATGAAATCTTTAACCAACAAGTTGTTTCTAAAGTGACATCTATTTGTCCTCCATATGAAACAAGGTATGTCATTGAAAAACCATTTAGATTAGTTAAATACGTTGTTAATGGAATTGAGAAACATTGACATCAAGATAGAGAACGAAGATGCAACCCTACTTTTGTTAGTTTCTCTTCCTCCGTTTTATGTGAATTTTGTTCAATCCTTCATTGTCAGAAATGATACGATTTCTCTAAAAGAGGTTAGATCTAGTTTACATACATGAAAACCCTGTCAATTGGCATCGAGTAATGGTCACGATAATTCTAGTTCAGGACTTGTAGCATTGAATTCTGACAAGAGTCGTGGATGTTCTAAAAGATATAGGAAGAAAGGCAAAAGAAGGTCTTCTTCTTTCCAGAATAATGTTTTATTTAAATCTATCCACTTATTGAGATTGTGGTTATGATGGTAGTTAACGTGGGTTGGACATCACAGATCTTGTCAGATCTGAGAATGTTTGCTCGTCATGTCTTCAGGGAGGTACATGGCTTACTCCCCGTAGCCCTCCACCAACCCCCATCAGACTTTAGAAAAAAATACACTATATATGTATATTATTTTGCAAATAGTCCTCATATAAAAACTCTTTTCTCTCTTTACAACTTCCCTCTCAGCCTCTCCCATGCAAAGACTCTTCCTCTTCTCTCTATGGACTTGATCAACGGCAACCTAATCGGCTAATGCCTAAAACCACCCTGTCTAACTCGTCTCACCCACTGTCAGTGCCTTCACCTCTTCTCATGAATATTGTGCACACTTTTTTCTAGAGCCACCTAGTGCAATTGTCCACTGAGGCACCGACTCCACCCAATGTCCCAACGGTGGGCGAGTAGTGATGGTGACGGTTGACGAGCAAGGAGATCCTTGACTCCTCCAGTCCTCCTCCTCCAGCGACAGTCGATGAATCTCCTCGACTCCTCCAGTCCTCCTCCATAGTCTTCCAAGTAACCAAGTTCCAATAGTCCTCCTCCACCTTTGATTCCTCCAAGCTTCGACGATGACTGCAAGCCTCCACAAGGGATCTCCCTCCCTCGACAGGCCGATAGCTGTGTCTCCACCACAAGTAGTTTTTCATTTTTATCCTTGTTTCAATAATCTTTGTAACTATGTTTCTTAATTTAGTTTTTTGATGCAATGCCACAATAGATGATTAGATGTATGTTCTCCATCATCATCCACTGTTTAACTTTCTTGGTCTACTTTCCTTCCCTGCAAGTTTTATTTTCTATAGCCTCCATAGTGAAAAATTCCTGACTCGATCACTATTCCCAGAGGCATGTAGTTTGCCACCAACAGCCTCGTCGAGCAAGACAAGTAAAAATAGTGAAACCATCACTTTTGCTATTTGAAGTGGTCTTTTGGTGGGTTTTTGAGGCTTCGTGGGAAAGTTTAGATCTTGTTGGGATTAGATGGTGTTCTGATTCTTTTGACTTGGTTTGTTGTGCTGTTGTTGGTTGTGCCCAGTAGATTTCTTTTGGTTGTATTTTCCATTCTAGTTTGTTGGTATTGGTAGATGTTTGCTTGTGACAATGAATTGTGTGGTGTTTCAAGATTTTGATAGTTGTGGATGGTTTTCTATTGTGAACCTGTTGTTTTTTGTTGGTCGTTTGTTTCGCTTGTAACAAAGAGAAATGTCGTTTTGCCATTTGATGGATTGCTTTTGTTCAAGTGCAGGTATCTAGCTAAATTGCTAGCTGAACGCCACAAACTGACTCCTTTTATACCGGTTCTTCCACACTGCTATCGACTTCTCGACCAGAGTGAGCTTTGGTTTGGTTGCATCTCTTCATTGTTTAAATTTTTTTCTATGTAAATGATAGATCTATGTCAATGTGATTTGTCTTTTTAAAGTACTTTACTTCATTAGTTTAATTGCTTTACTTATGGTAAGTTTGATAGTTGCACCTTTTTTGTTGTATTTGTGCAAAATCCGACACACTAAAATATTTCCAATAGGACACTGAGGTAGTTCTTTTGAAAGCTACCAACGTTCCTCCTAATGATAGAATAGGTGTACAAGTTGCTTGTGGAGAATATCAAGTTCATTGATGGATCTAAGGTGGTGAACAACAAGTTCAGTGTAATCTAATGTCCTAGATCTCCTCTATATAAAAAGAGACAGTCTTCTGTAACATGTATCTTGAGAAAAGAAGAATAAGAACCCTAGTGCTGCCGTGGACGTAGGCAACTTGCCGAATCACGTAAATCTCCAATTTTCTATGTGTGTGCTTGTTTTTCTTTTTCCATGCTTTTCCTGTAGATTCTGTAGGGAGATCCTTTTCCCAACAGTTGGGACTGTGGATTGCCTACATGTTTCACCTCTATCTTTGGCCAGTCTAGAGATCTAGTAATGATGTAAATCTTATATCAAGAATTGATATCCATTTGTGTATAATCTGGAGAAATTAGAACTTGATTATCTAAAATCATATGCATATTTATTGGTAATAATAGTGATTTTGTGTTTATCTCCTCGGTTGTGTTTGTGGATTCTCCTTAGTTCTTCGTATTGTGTAATATTTTGGTGTTTATAACCCGTGTATGTATGAAGCCCTAGAAAGGGGAGAAAATGTTAAGAATGCACAGTGGCATGCGTGCTGCCCTTACCTTACCTACGTTGTTCAGTCGTGTTTTCCAGTCAACTATTAGTAGCAAGCGGCATTAAAAAGAGAGGGCAAGAAACTGGTTAAGGAAAAGCCAAAGAGGGGGATAAACTTTTTAAAAAATCAAAGGCATCTCCCGTGCCCTTCTCTCGGGAGCGACGGCGGCAGCACCATTGAAACCGATCCCGAAGTAGTTGCAGCAGGACTCCTCGTCCTCCTCCACCGCTAACGCCGGGGAAGTCCCTGGCATGAATGACGCCAAGGAGATCCGCTGCTTCTCCGAGGTCACCATCTTCGAGTTCGGCTCCACCTCCGCGTCCAGGGACATGATCACCGAGGCCGGCTACTGTCCCGTCTCCGACGACCTCGAGCCCTGCCACTGGCAGATACTGCTAGCCTCCGGTTCCGATGCCCCCTAGTTCCAAGTGGTCTTCTGAGCAAATAAAGGAACACCGAGAACTCTGTTCTTCTCGTCTGATGAAGCTAGGCCATCTCCCGTGCCCTTCTCCTGGGAGCGGCGGCGGGATAGGATTGTGTTGTTTGAGCTAGGGCATCTCCCGTGCCCTTCTCCCGTCACCCCTTCGTCGCTCTCGTCGTGGGATCCAGCCAAGGGCATCTCCCCCACTCTCCTCTCCCGTCGATCTCTTATATCGCCAGCGACCTCCTCCCAAGGCTTCTTGTGAATGGTAGTAGTAGTGGGTGATCTCTCCTCACCCACTGCTCTCCTTTCCCGTTGGATGCCTAGGGCGTCTATACCCTTTCTCCGCCGTCGCTCTTGTCGGTCGCTTCTTGCAGCTGACCGTCGCCGGTGGCCTTCCCCGCTAGCAGCTTTGTGCCTACTCACTGGGACTCTCCTCTCCTCCGCCTCCTACTGGTCTTTACTTCTCCTCTCCGTCTGAGCATAGTCTCGCCGACGGGTTCGGCCCTTTGCCTACTTGTAGACGGGATCGGCCTCTCGCCGACGTTGGTATTCTCTCGTCGAGGTAAATGACTAGAAGGTATAAACTTCAGCTAAAACACTTTCTTACCTCTTCCTCTGCATATTGATCTGGAATTTGATGGCATTTTATGGCATTTGCTGGAATATGTTGAGCTTTACGGTGAAACTTTACTCTGATCAGCTGTTCTAGGGTTTGGGCAATTGTTTGCCTGCATCCGAACACTCTGATTGGGATATGGAGGATGATATTATAGTTTCTTATCTACTGGGAAATTTTCTTTGGTCCCTGGTTATGCTTGTGAGTCTTTGGACTGTGGTTTGTCTCTGGCGGATGCTATTTCTGTTTTGACGACTCCATCTCGGGGTTCGTCGGTCCACCGAAGAAGAGGCATTACATTATTCTGTGAAGGACATGCAAAACTCTCGAAGCATGGATCACTTGATCTTTCTCCTCGACCCACTACTCAAATGCAGACCACTAAGCTTGATTAATATTTTCTTAATCAGATCCTGTGATCTGTTCGATCTAGTGATGTAATATTTTTTGATTCTTGTTATTTGTGACCTACTCTCTGAAAGTGGTCATGTTTTTGTTGGGTAAGGGTCTTTTGAAACCCTAAATTATTGTAATATCTGGAACTTTATTTTTTGGATTCTTGGTGGTGGACACATAGCCAAGAAAAAAAATAATATCATTACCGTTATAAAAAAAAAAAAAAGAGCCAAAGAGGGGGGCGAGGAGAGAGAGAGAGAACCTGAGATCACATAGGAGAGGAGGGAGGAGAAAAGGATTGTGGCTGGAGAAGGGGAAAAAACTCACTGATATTGTCGCATACATGTCCAATCCCCTCTTTTTCATTCCTATTTTAAGGAAAAATGATAAAAATGAGTATATTAGCATAAATTCGTAGTATGGTAGTGATTTCGTGTTTTTTGAAGATTTCTAGATGGATTTGTAGCAATTTTTCATCGACAAGCTACTATTTGAATAGTTTGACCTTTGTGGCTTTGGATTTTTATTTCTAGAGTTACACATATTGATTTCTAGTGATTTTTGTCTCAAATGATAAAGGACTTAGAGCTCTTCCTATTGGTATATTTTGTGGAATTTTCTAGTGACATGTTGTGGGCCAGATTCTCATTCCCATTTCAGGCGAATTTCGATGAGGTCTGTTGGTAAGCTGTTCTAACCGTAAAAGGTTGGACTATGGGTTCCTACTATGGGCCAGTCTCGTAGATTGGTCCCACATTTTTGGTCAACTTAGACCCAACAATGGTGGTTTGGTTCATGTTTTGGTGATTTAACTTGGATTAGATCATGATTTTAGTTCCATAAATGATTTGTGGTATAAAAATGTTTTGAAAATAATTTTGAGAAAAGACTTACATATGATTTTGAAAGAATTTTCCATGGTTGCCAAGTTTCCTTTTCCCAGTAGGGTCGAGGGGTTCAAGTCCCCTAAACACGTTGTTGGAAGAGTCCGAGGTTAAAGTCCTTGCAACTGTGGTGGTTGTGCTGTAAGGTTTGGGGTTCGAGTCCCTAGGGTACCCAGACATGGTGTTGGTCAGATCTGTGGTTAGAGTCCCTAGGTGCCTGAACACCTAGGAGCGTTGATGGATGCACCCCGTGTTGCGTGGTATATAGATATATTAAGAGAATACATTCCTAAGATGGTTGAACTCCTGCACAGGATAGTCCTCCACGATAGCACAGTAGGGACCAAGGTTCAAATCCTTGATGACTTCTTGAGACTGTCGGTCCCCTGTGGCTAGGGTAATTCGACAGGTTTTCACGTTAGGTGTGTGAGTTGTATTTTTGAGATGATTTCAGTAGTGGTTTGGCTTTCTAGAATTGCATAAAGTGAATTTTAAAGATGCATATGATTTAAAGAAAATAGTGGGATATGATTTGGAAGGCATGGCTTAAGAATGGATTTTTTTTCTAAAAAGATTTATACTAGAATTTTGTGAGTCTTAGTGACTCTTCTCAGTGTGGTTGTGGTACTACTATGGATAGCAGTTATGTGTCTTCTAGTAGCTCTAGTTTGTGTTTCCTTGAGGTTTTTGTTTCGATTTTTGATGGACATGTATTGAGTAACAATGGATGTCACTTGTATGTTTTCTTCTAGTTTTTGTGTAGGAGTAGATTAGTGAAGTTGCAGTCCAATAATGGAATACCTAGTTAGAGCCATGTATTCGCACATCACAAGCATTGGGTAGTGTAGTAGCTTTTTATTTAATTCTAATAGACTGTTAGCCTTAATTACTGCAATATTGGTTAATCATTTGGTTAATAAATGTTTGAGTAGTGTTGGTGCTAGTTTGTAGCATCGAGGGCGTTACACGATATTGTAAAAAAAAACTTGTTGGACTAAAAGCAATCAAAATCATCTAATTTTTAACCAGTTTAACACATCATGTCTATTTTCTTGTTTCTATATACCATTCACAATTTTAGAAGAACGTTTTAGGGTCCATTTGATCGAGTTTTTAGACAACTTTTGAGTATATAGCTTCTTCTCAAAAGTTATAATAGTCCAACAGTTCTACCAAATACTACTAGCTTCTTAGAAGCATGTAGCTTTTGGAACAGTGATTCTTTTACATTTTCAGAAGCTAAGGTATGACAACTTCTAACCAGAAGTTAGCTTCAACACTTAGGGGGGTTTGTGCATCCAGAAAGTAAAGGAAATGATTTGACAGGAATTTCATTTCCTGTTGACCATACAAAATAAGGGTGTTTGTGCACTTAACCAGAAATGATTTTAAGGAAACTCAATTCCTTTACTTTCCAGAGTATATAAATCCCAATGCTTTTCATCCCCCTTGGAATTTCACCCGATTTCCACCTACACCCCAATCTCCCTCCTCCTCTCGTGAAAACCCCTCTCCCACCGTCCTCCCCCTCCCCGCCGTCGACACCCAAACCAGAGAGAGGAGGGTTTTTGTTCGTTGGCCCTCATTTCCCTTCCCTTCCCCTTTCCTTCTCCTCCTTCGGAGGCCACCAGCATGAAAATCCTAGACGCCTCCTTCTCCTCCGATGGCGGCTTCTTCGAGTAGCGGCAGCAGCCTAACCTTCAAGCTCAACCCCCTCGTCATCATCAACATCTCCGACCATCACACCAGGACCTAAGCATAACCAACTGAAACCAGTAAGAGAACCATTCCACCCGAAACCAACCAGTTCCGGAAGTGAACTACACGTCGACACCCAAACCAGAGAGAGGAGGGTTTTTGTTCGTTTGGCCATCATTTCCCTTCCCCTTTCCTTCTCCTCCTTCGGAGGCCACCAACATGAAAATCCTAGACGCCTTCTTCTCCTCCGATGCCGTCTTCTTCGAGCAATGACAGCAACTTGACCTTCAAGCTCCACCCGCTCGTCATCGTCAACATCTCCGACCATCACACCAGGACCAAGTCCCAAGCCCAATACCAACCATACTCCTCCGACGATGACCCCTAGTCCACTTTCTCCTCCAACGGCGTGATCAGGAGCGACGTGCGGGGAGAGGTTAGTCGGAGGGTGGACAGGATGAAGAAGAGTGAATTGCGAAATTCAATTTCCTTTGCTTTCCTGAGGATGCACAAATAACAAGAAATTTAGTCAACAGGAAATCAATTTCCTTTACTTTCCAATTCCAGATAATTCATGTTGACTCTGGAATTCCAACTCTTAGCAATTCCTATCAAATTTTGTGCACAAACAGGCCCTTAGGTTCAAAAACTGAAGTTTTACCAAACGGATCCTTAGAAATGCTATGTTAGTCATCAATTATTTTTTAGGATAATTGAATAGAGGATTCTGGAGATATTTTAGTATTACATTAGAACAAAACTCCCTTGGATGTTATAAAAGTAATCTTGTTTACACAATTACTTTTTTGTACACAAGCACATTTTAATATTTATTTTTTCAACATCTAGATCTTGTGTTTACTACATACATTTTATTAGAAACATTAAATTCTTGAAATACCACAAAGATTGCCTACAATAATCTCTGTTCAGCTTACTGTAGGTCCAATTGTTCTTTATGTGCATTCGCTTCTATAATTTATTCTTACTAGTTAATACAGTTGTCTTTGATATTTCTATTTTCTAGAACCAAAAATTTCATAGAATCAATAAAATGGTGAGTTTGTCAGCATCTTTAGCAAGATATTTTCTAACAGAAAATGGTTTGAGAAGGTGCCTATAGGAAATTTTTCCTATAAGTACCCTAGTTTTTTTTTATTTTTCCATTTTTAAAAATAAAATCTAATTATATAATTAGTTAATCTATAAGATAGTCTACTATGTGTTAAAGTATCATCCTAATCTGAGTTATATTCACTATTAATTTTTAATCTAAAATTTAATGGTTAGAATTTAACAAAATATGTTGACTTTTAAGACTTTTAGATCAAGTATCAATAATTGTTTAATTTAAATGAAAATTTTACTATGTATTTATGGATATCTAATAAGTTTATCTATACGGTTATTTCTTCTCCCCTGTGTATTTTTGGAAAAAAAAAGGTGCCTACATACTTCTTATATGTAGGCACCTACATAAAAAAAAGCTCCATTTTCTAATTATTTTGGCTGGTATTGATGCACTTTCTTTCAAGTAGTTGATATTTCGTCATATATATTATTTACCTTTCACATGTGCATATAACTTCTAAAGATTGTTTTTGCATTTTACCTTTTTGAAATAATATGGTGCAGGAAATCCAAGAATACATCTGAAGTGCTCGAAATTTAAGAGTCACATACTTAGATGATCCTTTCACAAAAGCAAGTTCTATGAATGTTACATGAAAGAAAGTTAGGAGAACAAAAGTAGTTATATAATAGAATTGACAATCAAATGTTAGTTGGAGATATTAATTGTAACAAGAAATAATATGGTACCAATGCATTTATCAATTTATAGTAATTTGTAATACTTTACATATTTTTTATTAATTCTAAAGAAATACTTTTGTTTGTGTTTCTCAATCTTGAAGTGGATATGTTATTTTGTTAAATCATGTTATTGATATTTATTTATTAGTACAATATTTATTTTATTATTTTTGTTAATTCTTTGATGACAGGCAAAATTATCGTTGATACAATTATTTTTGGGATCGAGGCATATATGTCGTCAATATTAATATTAACAACATTCGTCATTATTGTCATTGCAATATAGTATTGGCAATAGTTGTGACAAAGGTCACAGCTTAATATCGTTTAAAGTCATTGGTGACATTAGAAAAGGTAACACCGTATTAGCAATAATTAACCTATCTTACTTAAAAAGACGACAAGTATAATTGTCTTTTATAAGATTATAGACAATAGTTGCAACTGTTGTGCTTAGACTTCATTCTATTAGTGTACCTACTATTTATTGTTTAAATATTTGTAACAAACTAAGATTCCTTGATAAAGAAATATTAGGTGAAATAATCTTGGTTGATCACGTACAGTTTGAAAATACACACTTGTGGTATTATTACTGATGTAGCAAATTAAATATATAACTAACTACTCTACTTACAACCACTCACACCAACTTCTTTTTTGTTTCTCTTCTTAATGGATACAATAAGACTTCAAGGCTCGTATTTATAGGGCATGGATGACCGATTGTGAATGAAGTGTAAAAGTCTATTATAACGTAGGTTTAGTCGTCTAGAAGAGGGTAGGAAGAGCATGGAATATTTTGTAGAAGAGGCTGAGAGTATGGAATAAGGATAGAGAGGAGATGAGAATGCTCTACAGAATTAAAGGATAAAATGGAAATAGCAGGTCTAATTAGCTTAAACGTATTTAAGTCTATTGCTTACGTGACAACATATTAGTATATAGCTAATCTCCTAGATTTTATTTTAGAATAAAGAAATCCTCTATATTTCAATTAATTTTATGTACCTCCTTTTATTTTGAAAGGAATATCAAGTCACCCCTATTGTTTGTTTTAGACATAAAATAGTTAACTTTTTGGATGAATAAACTTAGTCATTGTTAACTAGAACTTTAATAATCCCTTACCAATTTTTTTATGAGACTGTTTTATTATGAGATTGATTGAGACATAAAAGTGTTATATTTTTACATTATAATTTTTTCCTTCTCTGTGAATTTCTATTTATTTTTTTGAAAATCATAGCTTAGTGTAACTTCATCATTTATCAAAAAAAAAAAAGATAACAATTTTATAACTAAAACAAAAGAAAGGGTTCAACCCAATCATTTTATATAAAAAAATATGACTTTTTTATGTCTAAAAGAAATGACAGGAAGGATTTGGAAATTCTTCAAAATTAGAGGGAGCATACCAAATTATATGAAACAAGATAATTTTTAGAGATTTGATAATTCTTGAAACACTACAAGAAAATCGACATTTTGCGATGACAACTAGGGAGGACTTAGCGAGGACAAGTCCTCGCCAAAATATAACGAAGACATATAACGAGGAATTAGCGAGGACATGATCTCGCAATAATTTGACGAAGAAATAGCGAGGACTATTTCTCGCAATGTCTTCGCTTATTGTTAGCGAGGACATAAGGAGGAAATGTCCTCGTTACTTGTCTTCACTAAATCAGATCTAAAATACCGACGCGAGTCGATTTCATTAAAAGAAACACACAATAACAAGAACGTAAATTTTAGTTTCCATACTTGATAAGCCAGTGAAATTCCTCCTCTTTGTCGGAACAACCAAAATCACTAGTCCATGCATGACCTGGCAAACTAAAAAACATCAGAATGCTCTGAAATAGAGAAAATTACAATGGTAAAACTTGTGTGTGTAACATGTCAAGATTTTACCTATGGTGAACTTGAAAACCTGCACTAGTAAGGGCATGGTATACACAAGTTCTGATTGATAATTTGTACTTCTTGAAAG